>JADLZN010010863.1:0-298980 GCA_018155175.1 Sinocyclocheilus anophthalmus
AACATAACAAAATACAAATAAAATACATTGTTTTTACATAACCACTTATTGTAAGCACATTCCACAACACCACAACAAAAGAAGCAATATGATTTGTGAACGAATCATTCTTTTAAGTCAGATCTATTCAAAGAAAATAGACAAAACAGGTCTGATTGATTCGTTCAAGAAGCGGACTGATTCAGTACTTGGGTTCACCTCACAACAGTGAATCAATGATTCAACAATGAAGATTATCAATGCAGAACATCTTAAATGTCAGTCTGCTCAACACAGAAAGCTATTACACAACTTATTAATATACTTTTGATATTTTCATCATAACATTTTGAGAATTTGATCTTTTAGAAACATTCATTTTCAATTAAGCTTGAATTGGATTGAAGTGAATTGAAACCACTTAGAACACCAAAGCAACCCCATAGCAATGCAATGGCAAACATTCACAACTGTAGCAATGTGGTAACAGAGAATTGCCTGTGCGATGTTGGCTGGATCTCCAGAAAAATTTAACTCAATGGAGGAACAAGTGCTTCTGATTACCATTTGTGTGCAGGTTTTGGCAATAGTTAGAAGAACCAAATGATTTAAAGTTTTGCTTTAAACCTACTGATATCAACAGGTTTGAGAGTTAAGTTCTGTCAGGACCACTATCGTCAAAATGATAGATACTTAGCATAAATTTTGGTTTGGCGGTATGGTTCTGTTCTGGCAAAAAACTCCCTGCCCATCCATGTAGCCTGTCATGAATGAGCAGGGAGAGCCGCAATAATAACCCCCCTAGGGTTAACAATACAGAACAGAACAAGGCAGATATAATTAATGTACTTAATGATATTTAAGTGTAACACTTTATTCAAGATAAAGGAGTATGATTAGCAAGGAATATCAGAAAGCCAAGTCTTGACTGTGGCGAAAGGAGGAGCTGGGGGTGGAGGAGGGTAATTTGCTCCTGAGCAAGCTGAAAAGCTGCTGAATCTGAAAACCTGCTGAATAATACTGAATAGAGCTTAAATAGGAATGCCGCGATAGGTGTCATATCCTATAGGTAGATGTGATCAGCTGAGAAACAGCTGATGCAAGCTTGACTCTCTCTCACACACACTCACTTATCTTCACACACACTCACTCTCTCTCTCAACACACAAACCTCTCTCTCTCTCTCCCACACACTCACTCTCTCTCTCCACACACACTCTCCACACACACACACACACAACACACACACAGAACACACTCTCTCTCTCTCTCTCTACTCTCTCACCACATCTCTCTCTCTCTCACACACTCCTCTCTCTCTCCCACACTCTCTCTCTCTCTCACACACTCTCGCTTCTCTCTACACACTCTCCACACACTCTTCCTAACACACACAACTCAACATCTCACTCAAACACACACACACACACACTCTCTCACTCACACACCCCACACACACACTCTCTCACTCACACAAACACACACACACAAAAACAAACACACACACACACACACACACTCGCTCACTCCCACACACACCACACCACTCGCTCACTCACACAACACACACACACACACTCTCTCACTTCACACACACACACAGACACAACACAACACTCTCTCAACTCACACACACACACACACACTCTCTCACACCCACACACACTCTCTCCCTCAAAACACCCACTCTCTCCCTCACACACACACACTCACTCTCTCCCACACACACACACACAAACACACACACAAACACACACTCACTCTCTCTCTCACACACTCACTCTCTCAAACACACACACACTCTCACACACACACCACCACTCTCTCACACACACACACATCTCTCACAAAAAACACACACACACACACTCTCTCCCACACACACCCTCTCTCTCACACACACACACACTCTCTTACACACAAACACACACACTCTCTCACACAAACACACACACACTCTCACTCTCTCTCACACACTCTCACTCACACACACACACACACACTCTCTCTCTCTCTCACACACAAAACACAGAGAGAGAATGGGACTGTCAGGTATCACACAATAACAGTCTCCGCAAACCAACATCTAATTAACCTCCAGCACACCAAACAAGGCAACAGAGCCTCAGTAAAATATATAAACACTCTATATTTGGATTCCGGGTCAGTTAATAATAGATGTCCCGTCTGAGTGCGAGTGTGTGGCCGCGTCTCAACAGCTAGCGAGCTGCCTCCCCAGACAGCATCCTTCGAGACGCTCGGCTCCAGCGTTCCATTCGAACGCTCGAAAAACGTGATGTCTAGGAAGGCAGCCCGCTAGGTTTTGAAACACAGCCACTGTGTCCATCCATCCAGAAGAACAACAACAACAACTGCGTGTGTGCCGCCACACACCAAATCAGCCACAGAGTGCATTACATACACGATATACGACCACAGGACGAGAACAGCGGTTGAGAATCACGATTACATCATGAGAGAGGAAGGTTATAGTATCTGTGTGGACTGCGCTGCTCGCTGCTCGCATGGCCTTGAGTCCCAGCCGCCCCCGGACACACAGAGTCACACGATCCTGCAACATTAACACAACAATCCGCACTGAATCTCACTCTCGCTCACGCGTCTGCCCGTGTGTGATGATGAACGGCGCCGATGGGACGCGAATATCGCAGTTCGACGCGAGCATCTTTAGCTGCTAGTCAGTGTAGCGCAGCGGCGAGCAGGCCTTTTCATCATCACATTCATCGTGCGAACGCGCGGCGCTATTTTCCGCGTTCCGACGCGCGGTAGACGCGAGCTGACAGGCGCGTCTTGCTGGCGGGATCGACGGCAGGCAGGGCTGAGGAGGGTGAACGGTGTTAGACGAAGTCTGCACTTACCTAGCTTTACTTTCTACGCCATCTTGGATCCACTTGTCAGCCTGTCGCGGTGCATTATGGGTCAAATATTTCTGCGCACTGCTTCCTGCCACAGCGCGGAACACACTGCAGGACTCACGCGAATCTTTCAGGGTTTTTTATTTTTTATTTTTTTTTATGCTCGTAAACAGTATACAGATAAACAGCAATACAAATATCAACAAATAAAAATGTCAAAAATAAATTAATTAATTAAAAAGGGGGTGTTTAATGCATTACACACTGGAGAAAGTTTTTTTGATACATTACAATGTTTTTTTTTAATTCATTAAAAGTAGGAAAAGAGTTACACACAGATAAAGTTTTTAAAGCTTTTTTGTTCTTAGACAATTGGATCAATGAACGGCTTTTGTTCGAATTCTTTCCTGAAAGCAAAAAAAGAGGGGTCTGGAGTTTATTTGAGAATCTGTGCATCTGTGAATGTGGACTTCTGCAAGCAGCAGAATCAGATTCTCTACATAAAACTACCGCACACGTTCATTATACATTTCACTCCGAATGAGACCTAAAACATCTCGCCGACATGTCTCTGTAAATGGACAGCTCCAAAAGCTGTCAGAATTATTAATATCCTGCTCAAATAATGAGCGCTTTTCAGCTTTTTATTTCCAGGGGCCCGCAAATATGACGGTTCCCTCTCCCACTCCCTTCCTAAAGTATAAGGACAGCTGTATAGTTTCATGAAGAAAAAGCCATTTATATTGATCTAGGCCTATGTAAATGACTAATAATTGGCTTTTAAATAAATAAATAAATACAATCTGGAAAATGTTTACTTTTTATTATATTGACAGTGTGTTTTTCCCCTACTCAATTATTAGATGTATAAACCTCAGACACATTTTTTTTAATTCAAAATTCAAATGGATGTGTATAGAACTTCAACTTCACACTAATTTTTTTAATTTACTTATGCTCACCAAGGCTGCATTTATTTACTCAAAAATACAGTTAAAGCAGTAATATTGTGAAATGTTATTATAATTATAAAAGTGTTCTATTATTACTACATAGACAGACAGACAGACAGGTACAGACAGACAGATAGACAGATAGATAGATAGATAGATAGACAGACAGACAAAAAGACAGACAGAAAGACAGACAGATAGACAGACAGACAGACAAGGACAGTCAGACAGACAGAAAAGAAAGACAGACCGGTTCAGACAGACAAGAAAGACAGACAGAAAGTCAGACAGACAGCAGTCAGACAGACAGGACAGTCAGAAGACAGGTCATTCAGACAGAAAAGGACAGACAGCAGTCAGACAGTCCGTCCAGTCAGGACAGACAGCAAAGACAAGACAGAACAGAGACAGACAGATAGATAGATCTATAGATAGATAGATAGATATATAGATAGTCAGATGATAAATAGATAGAAAAACTGATAGGAAGCAGAAGAGATGACAGGCAAGGGACAGACAGGACAGTTAGACAGTCCGTCAGGAAAGAAGACAGACAGACAGACAGACCGGGGACAGACAGATAGACAGATAGATAGACAAACTGATAGACAGGAGGACAGACAGACAGACAGACAGTTAGACAGTCAGTCAGACAGAAAGACAGTCAGACAGACAGACAGACAGAAAGACAAAAAGATAGATAGATAGATAGACAGAAATAGATAGATAGATAGATAGACAGATAGATAGATAGCTAGATAGATAGATAGATAGATAGATAGATAGACAAAACTGATTAGACAGGAGGAGAATAGACAGGACAGAAGACAGGTAGACCGTCATCGGCAGACAGATTAGACAGACAGACAGATAGATAGATGATGGATGGATGGATAGATAGACAGACAGACAGTCAGACAGACAGTCAGTCAGTCAGACAGAGAGATACAGACAGACAGACAGACAGATAGATAGATAGATAGATGATAGCTAGGAGATAGATAGATAGATTAGATAGATAGATAGACAAAATGATAGACGAGAGATAGACAGACAGACAGACAGAAGACAGTTAGACGTCAGTCAGTCAGAAAGATAGACAGACAGCTAAGGCCACAGCAGACAGACCGAAAGACAGACAGGGACAGACAGACAGAAGAAGACAACAGATAGACAGATAGATAGATAGACAAATGTTAGACAGAGAGACAGACAGACAGACAGACAGTTAGACAGTCAGTCAGACAGAAAGACAGTCAGACAGACAGTCAGTCAGACAGACAGAGAGACAGACAGAGAGACAGACAGACAAAGAGACATACAGACATATAGATAGATAGATAGATTAGATAGATTAGGGACAGCAGGGACAGGACAGCAGACGACAGACAGATAGATAGATAGAGATAGATAGATAGATCGATAGATAGAAACAGTCAGATAGATAGATAGATAGAAATAGACAGAAGTTGGACAGTCAGTCAGTCAGACAGAAGACAGTCAGTCAGATAGATAGATAGATAGAGAGACAGACAGACAGACAGATAGCAGACAGACAGACAGGCACAGACAGACAGAAGAAAGGTCAGTCAGTCAGGACAGAAAGAAGACAGACAGTCAGAACAGACAGACAGCAGTCAGTCAGTCAGGGACAGACGACAGGTCCGTCAGTCAGGTCAGAAAGATAGACAGACAGGAAGAACGACAGACAGACAGACGCAGTCAGACACAGGCCAGACAGAAAGACCGACAGATGAGATAGATAGATAGAGAGATAGATAGATAGATAGAATGATAGATAGATAGACAGACAGACCGACAGACAGACAGTTAGACAGTCAGTCAGTCAGACAGTTTATAGAGACAGTCAGACAGACAGTCAGGACAGTCAGTCAGAAAGAAAGACCGACAGAAAGGACAGGCAGGCAGTCAGACAGAAAGACAGGGGGACAGACAACAGACGACAGACCGAACAGGAACAGTCAGTCAGTCGCAGACGAATACAGACAGACAGAGCGACAGATAGATAGATAGATAGATATAAAGACAAACTGATAGACAGAGAGATAGACAGACAGACAGAAAGACGTTAGACAGCAGTACAGAACGAAAGGGACAGACGGACAGGACAGGCCAGTCAGACACAGACAGACAGACGACAGTCGACACAGGACAGACAGACAGACAGGCAGACAGGAAGACGGACAGACAGATGAACAGACAGACAGACAGACAGACGTCAGACAGACAGACAGAAAGTCAGTCAGTCAGACAGAAAGACAGACAGACAGACAGACAGATAGACAGGTAGATAGATAGATAGATCGATAGATCGATAGATAGAAATAGTCAGATGATAGACAATGATGACAGAGAGAGTAGACAGACAGACAGACAGTCAGGACAATCAGTCAGTCAGCAGTCAGAAGAAAGAAGACAGACAGACAGAACAGCAGACAAGACAGACAGACAGACGAAGAAGATAGATAGATAGATAGATAGAATAGTAGACAAAAATGATAGACAGAGAGATAGGACAGACAGACAGACAGACAGAAAGAAAGACAGACAGACAGAAAGAAAGACAGACAGACAGACAGACAGACAGACCGACAGACAGAAAGACAGACAGACAGAAAAACAGACAGACAGAAAGACAGATAGACAGACAGACAGAACAGAGACAGACAGACAGACAGACGAAACAGTCAGACAAAGACATCAGACACAGAAGACAGACAGACAGTCAGTCAGACCACAGACAGGACAAAGACAGGACAGCAGTCAGACACAGAACAGACAGTCCGTCAGACACAGACAGACAGGGACAGTCAGAAACAGCAAGACAGACAGACAGACAGACAGCAAGACACAGACAGACAGTCAGCAGACAGAAGGACAGCCGGACAGACCGACAGATGATAGAACAGAAAGACAGACAGTTCAGTCGACACAGACAGACAGTACAGACAGGACAGACAGTCAGCACAGATAGACAGACAGACAGTCAGACACAGACAGACAGTCAGACAGAAAGACAGACAGACAGACAGTCAGACACAGACAGACAGTCAGACAGAAAGACAGACCGCAGTAGACCACAGGACAGACGAGACACACAGACAGTCAGGAAACAGACAGACAGACCGGGACAGACAGACAGTCAGTCAGAAACAGACAGACAGACCGACAGACAGATGACAGACAGACAGACAGTCAGACAGAGAGACAGTCAGACAGACAGTCAGTCAGTCAGACAGAAAGACAGACCCGACAGGGACGATAGACCAGACAGTCAACAGTAGACAGAAAAGACAGACCGTAAGGTCAGTCAGACAGAAAAAAGAAAGATCAGGCAGACAAGTCAGACAGAAAGACAGTCCGTAGTTCAGACAAGAAAGACGACGAAAGACAGACGTCAGTCAGACAGAAAAGCAAGACAGCAGACAGACAGTCCGACACCGGACAGACAGGACAGGACAGACTCAGACAGACAGCAGACCGACAGCAGACAGACAGAATGACAGACAGATAGATAGAACGACAGACAGACAGAGAGATAGATAGATAGATAGATAGATAGATAGATAGATAGAAGATAGATCGATAGAATAGATAGATAGGACCAGTCAGTCCGACTGAACGACAGCAGACAACAGACAGTCCAGTCCGTCAGACAGAAAGACAGACAGACCAGACAGGACAACAGACAGTCAGACAAGACAGTAAGTCAGTCAGACACAGACAGGACAGAACAGACATCAGACACAGACAGACAGAACAGTCAGGACACGACAGACAGGAAGTAGACAGACGTCAGTCAGTCAGACAGAAAAGACAGTCAGACAGCAGGTCAGTCAGACGACCGACAGGCAGTCCGACACAGACAGACAGACAGAAGTCAGTCAGAAACCAGAAGGATCAGACAGTCAGCAGACAGACAGTCGTCAGTTCAGACAGACAGAATAAGTCAGACAGACAGTCAGTCATCAGACAGACAGATAGGACAGACAGTCAGTCAGTCAGGACAGGAAAGACAGTCGACAGACAGTCAGTCAGCAGGGACAGAAAGAACACCGACAGACAGACAGTCAGACAGACAGGACAGTCAGTCAGTCAGACAAGAAAGACCGACAGACAGGACAGGAACAGACAGTCAGTCAGTCAGCCCAGAAAGAGGGGGGGGGGGTCGACAGGACAGTCAGTGTGACAGACGACAGTCAGTCAGGTCAGTCAGTCAGTCAGACCAGACAGAAGACAGACAGACAGATAGATAGATAGAGAGACAGACAGAAAGACAGACAGAAAGAAAAAAAGAAAGACAGACAGACAGAAAGACAGTCAGTCAGTCAGACAGAAAGACAGACAGACAGACAGCAGGACAGTCAGACAGACAGTTGCGGTCCGTCAGAAGGACAGACAGATAGACAGACAGCCAGACAGACAGTCAGACACCAGGAAGACAGACAGACAGACAGAAGTCAGACACAGGACAGACAGACAGACGACACAGACAGACAGACAGACAGAAAGATGATAGATAGACAGACAGAAAGACAGAAAGACAGGCAGACAGGACCAGACAGCTAGATAGATAGCTAGATAGATATATAGATAGATAGATAGGATAGATAGATAGAAAGATAGATAGATAGATAGATGAGCCTAGATAGTAGATAGATAGATAGACAAACTGGATAGACAGGACAGGACAGACAGCTAGTATAGACAGTAGTAGATAGATAGATAGATAGATAGATAGATAGATTAGATAGATAGATAGGATAGATAGACAAATGATAGACAGACAGACAGACACAGACAGATAGATATAGATAGATAGATAGATAGATAGATAGATAGATAGATAGATAGATAGATAAACAAACTGATAGACAGACAGACAGACAGTCAGTCAGTCAGTCAGTCAGTCAGTCAGACAGACAGACAGTCAGTCAGACACAGACAGACAGACAGACAGTCAGTCAGACACAGACAGACAGACACAGATAGACAGAGTCAGACAGATAGATAGACAGACAGACAGTCCGACCAGGACAGACAGACAATAAGACAGAAAGACAGACAGACAGACCCAGTCGACACAGACAGACAGCAGACCCAGACAGACAGACAATCAGGACCGACGAAAGACAGACAGACAGGTCCAGACACAGACAGGACAAGACAGACAGAAGACAGCAGTCAGACACAGACAGACAGTCAGACACAGACAGAAACACAGACAGACAGACACACAGATGAATCGATAGATAGATTTTATATTTTAATATATAATTTATTTCTGTGACAGCTGTATTTTCAGCATCATTACGCAGTCTTCAGTGTCACATGACCCTTCAAAAATAATTTTAATATGCTGATTTAGTGCTCAAGAAACATTTATTATTAGTATCAATGTTCAAACCAGTTTTGTTGTTTAATATTTTTGTGGAAACTTTTGTGATACTTTTTCCAGGATTCTTTTATGAATAGAAAGTTCTGGAATCAATGCATCCTTTTTTTTGGAAAAAAAGTACCCAACTCTATCTATCAGATCTAATAATAATACATATAATAATAAGAATAATATATTATAATAGATAGATTTGAACTTTTGCCATCTGGTCGGGTTACAGAGCACCGAATACCAGGACAGCCAGGCACAAAAACAGTTTCTTTCCCCAGGCAATCTTCCTCATGAACAGTTAATGTTCTCCCAATGTGCAATTAAAGTACAGTATGCGCAATAACCTTATAATTATATATCACCCTAAACCCTAGTACATCCCAACAACTTATTTTAATTTATTCTATTCCTATTACATCTATAGCCCACCTGTACATACAATTTATTCTTTTTTTGTGGTTTTTATTTATGCATGTGTATTTTATTCACTTTTTTTTATTATCTGTGTGTTGTTGTTGTTGTTGTCTCTGTGTACTGGACTTTTGTGACACTATAACAAATTCCTTGTAAGTGCAAACATACTTGGCAATAAAGCTATTTCTGACTTCTGACTTCTGAAACATTACATTATAAAATTATATAAAAATTTCAATATTTTAAATATTTAATGAAATATTCATTTATTTAATATCTGTCACAGTATCTTACATGTTGTAGTGTATTATATGTTACAAGAGCATACAAGTGATCCAGTTCTGTTGCAACAACTGGTTTTCGCAGGGTTTATCGCCGCGGCTGTTGTGTGATTTCATAGTCAGTAGCGCCACCTGTCGCTTGAAGGCGGTATTGGCTGATGAACACATTGTGATGCGTTGCGCCACACCGCCACAGTGTGTCTTTCTCCTGGCAAACTTACCATCCCGCGTTAGCGCACCCACAGCGGAGCGCGGACCGGCGATTAGGAGACACCGAAACGACAGCATTCTCTCTTTTACCAGGAGGGGGGGGAGGAACCAATGCCACTAAACTCCAGGCTTGGGTTACGTTTGCAGCGAGGTTTACGCACCCTCTGATGCGCGAGCTGAGCAGCGAGGGCAATTGACACAAGCCCCCCCCCCATCGCTGCATCATCTATGCGGAGCGGGACGGGACAGGTGCACGGGGTGCAGGGCTACATTAGAAAGAAGACGAGAGCACAGACCCGCTTCGTTTTAAAGTTTAAAACCCCATAAACACCGAGACGCTGCGACAGTCGTCTTCTCCACTGGATTCCGGGCGCGTTTCCCTGTGCGTAAAAGCGCACGAGCATCGGGAAATTCCAAGAGTGCAACATTGCAACATCAAGCTGCGCGGGCAAGCGTGCGCTGCAAACACAACAGCACGAGCGTTCCTACAGAAGTGCACTGATATTTCCCATCTTTATATATGACAGCTCGTGATTGCATCCATCACCAGATGGCTGACTTGGTTTAGCTGATCACTGGCACTCGATCTAGCGCGGGAATCATAAGGAGAGGACGATGTTGTTGAAGGAATACCGGATATGCATGCCACTAACAGTGGAAGAGGTAAGCTCAGGAAGTTTATATTTAGTGATTGTGATGGTGAGATGTTGAAAAACTGAAAAAAAAAACAGTTGATTCAGTATATCCAGCAACTCATTTGGAGATGCGACAATCAGAAGCGTTTACTCCAGTTACGTTCATTGCAGTTAATTTGCCCCAAATGCAATTTTCGTCTATTTTAGTTCAGTTTATTCCAGTTTTATTGTTTGCAACTTTTCCCTTTTTCCCCAGAGAAACATTACAGAAATCCACTTGGTGGTGCTGTGGAACTTTCAGTTCCCGTTACTCTTCGGCTGGGATTGGAGAAGTTGTTGTTCATTTAGTGTGGCTTTGACATGCACTTTTTAAAATGGGAAAACAAGATGGTGATGATTATTTTGATAAACTGTTCATTGCAGTCACTGGACGGGTACCTATTTTATAACGAGTCATTTACACAGAATAGACCGGTGCCAAATGCCTCGCTTTCAAACCAGTGTCTTTTCAGAAATTGAAAAGCCCAGCTCATTCATTGCTAGAGATCGCCATACTCTTTTATTTTATAAAGTAAATGAAAGATTAGCTCGGTCCCGATTACATTGGTTTGTTTGGATCCACACTGTAAAAAAAAAAAAATCCCGTAAAATTTACGGTAAAAAAAAACGGCAGCTGTAGTTGCCAGATTATTACCGTAAAAAATACGGTAGCAACGTTTTAGCTTTTACGGTTTTAACTTAAATGTACAGTTAAATACCGTAATTTCATTAACTGATATAATGTTAATATACCAACCTATTGAATTTCTGAAATCTGTTTTGTACCTTTGTACCTTTGTACCCCAAATGCAGGTGGTGATGAGAAAGTCACATTATGAACCAAAGCCCATCACAAGCAGCGGTTTTTAAATAATAACATATATAGAAGGTGCACAGCGTCATTCACACAAACACTAAACACCATCACGGTAACCCACATGAAACTGAAATAATGCAATAAACATTCATTTAACAACATTAGGTGTAACACACAACCCTAATATACAAAACTGATAAGAAAAAACTAAGAAGAAACATAGTTATTTCAACAAAAAAACATCAAATTTGAAATGTAACGCAGGGAATTCTGGGAATGTCAATTTATGTTTATTCACTGTAAATTATACGGTCTTTTTCACTTCCAAAAACGGTATACTACCGTAAAATTAATGTCCAATACATGTAATGTCCAATACAGTTTTTCACCGTATATAGTAGGGGAATTTACCGTTAACCATTTAACAGGTTTTTACTGTAGCATTTTTACAGTCTTTTACTGTTAAATTCACAGTCATTTTTTACAGTGCACAGTTGCTGTATCCTTATGCAACCCCCGAAAACAAATCATTTAAAATCAGTCTGGATAATCAATCCATCGCGAATAGAACATTAGGAATGTCTGAAAGAACAAATGAAATCAGATGTTCATGTTAATGTTGAGGTCACGTTTATGTTAGCGCACACATACCAAAATAACTTGTTGGCAATTCAGTGGCATGTATGAAGGAAAACATGACTGGTTCAGAAAATCATTAGCTCAGTGTATAATGGAATATCTCCTCTATGAAAAGTAAATGTGTGTGGATAAATATACATTTTTGTTTGTTTTATTCATTATATTACTACGTTTGTTGACCATAATGTCTTCATAAGCAACATTTAGTGCTTTGAATGTGATCTAAACATTGAGAAGTATTATCCTGACGATTTCTCTTCCCACTAACTGTAGTAGAAGATGTGTATGCGCATAAATCTGCATCTCAGATCGACTGACTGAATGTAACTGGAATGGATTTGAGCAGAGACTATCAGATCTATCAGCGCTTCTTAAGTGCTGTCTTGCCGTCATGTGCCTTTGTGCTTTTGCAGCCCATCTGCTGACTGACACCACAGATGTATTTTGTGTTCAAGCAAGCTGCATGTTAAAAAGCATCAGCGTTAATATCCATGCTTAATAAATCTAGGTACCCATCCATTTGTACGCTGTAAACAGAGTAAGCGAAACCCCGAATTAGCATTACATTCTGATGTTTCTTTTCTTTTACAGATTTGATTATCATTATAAATCAATCACCACATTTATTATGTGTTTGTGTACATGGGCGTGTGTTTTAATAAGAGGGAACAGCCATCTGCAAGCGTTATGGGTGATTGATTTACCTAGCAACGGCTGAGGCTGTTAGTTAAAATCTGTTTGGTCAGTTAAAGGTCTCATGAGAGGTTACTGAGCTGATTACAGGTCATGGCATCCCAGATGTCTTCAAATGACTGTTGCATTTAACAATCTCATGTTGACTGCAAAACATCAAGGACATTTTCTTGGCTGTTGGAAACAAGTGTGACTCTGGCTTTTCCTGTGTGTTGTATATATGGAGCACAAAACCAGCCATATTTCAATTTTTCCAAATTGAGATTTATGCATCATCTGAAAGCTGAATAAATAAGCTTTCCATTGATGTATGGTTTGTTAGGATCGGACAATATTTGGCCGAGATACAACTATTTGAAAATCTGGAATCTGAGGGTGCAAAAAGATCTAAATATTGAGAAAATCATCTTTAAAGTTGTTCAAATGAAGTTCTTAGCAATGCATATTACTAATCAAAAATTAAGTTGATCATTACCGGTGGCATTCCAAAATATCTTCATGGAACATGATCTTTACTGAATATCCTAATGATTTTTGGCATAAAATATGAAAAATCTATAATTTTGACCCATACTCTGTATTTTTGGCTATTGCTATAAATATCCCCCAGCGACTTAACACTGCTTTTGTGCTGCAGGGTCACATATCTGAGTTATCCTCTCTGTATGCATGCAGGGAGCAAACATTTCTGATAACATATATCCTTGAGTGATAAAGACCTCTAAGTCACCTCCCAGACTTAATTAATTATAGATAATTCAGTTGTGGAGGGATGCCAGAAAAATGACTGCAGGAGTGAGGTGATAGAATGAAAGCACTTGCCCTGAGCTTTCCTTTCAAACTCTAGTAAGCTTTAGATCATCTCATCGCATGATATGATTTTTTCCCCCTTCATATACCGTAGAAAATAAGCTGTGAATATTTAGGTCGCCATCAAATTGTTTTGATTCAGAAGTGTTTTGCAAATTCAGAATGAATCCGTTTCATTCAGTATTAGGGTTGCAAAGGGGTGGAAAATCCTTGGAAATTTTCCAAAAATCCCTGGAATATTAAAAAAAAAAAAAATCCTGGAATGTTTCCGAAATTTACTGGATATTTTCCACCTTTTTGCAACCCTATTCAGTATACATTTTAATATATTGTTCAGTGCATTTAAAATGCATTGGTTCTTTAAAAAATATATATATTTCTCTTAAAGTAGACGGTATGCATGTGTACAATTTTTATTTATTCATTTTTTTTATACTTTTGTTTGTACCGAAAGCAACTTCATACTTGGTACCAAAAGTAAAATGTCCTGACCGATAAAGCATGTTTATTTTTTATAATTTGCAATTTTATATGGGCCTACTTCATCCTACAATATGGAAGATTAGTGGATGAAGACATTGGATATGTATTGATCTGTAATTAAACATTTTATTTTATAATTTATTACCAAAACATGCGCTATCAAAAAAAAACAACTAAACTTCAGTGTACTAAAATATCAATTAAAGTCACTAATAAGTCAAGTGTGCAAACAAGTGAGTAGCAAAACATACCATACAGTTTTAAGAAACAAAGAAAACAAAAAAAATGTAAATGTGTGGTGAAACGGTATGAACATACAGTGTAGAAAATGCTGAGCAGACTAGCTAGTTTTATATGATTGAAACTGCTTCAGCAGCAGACAGAGAAGCTGCATAGGCATTCATTCGCATGATTTTAATGTTGTTTATAGTTTTTATCCAAAGTAGCCTAATTTTTTATGAAACACGCAAATGCTCACATTCAAGCATTTCGATATTTACATTAAAGGATGATACTGTCATTTTCTAATGAGTGCCAGTTTTGTTCAGCCCTGTTGCAGCAATTATTAAATCTCAACTGTGAAATAAATACAGTAACATCTTTATTAGGTGAGAAATTGAGCCGTGACCATTTGAAGCTCAGGGGCTTCACAGGTGAAAGGAGAGACGCTTTCTTTGCTTTAATTGGCCATTTTTTTCTGCTGAAACTCAAGGTTCTCTTAATAATGGATTGTAGTGACTTTCACTAGACACTGAACAGATGAATCTTCACTTGTCAGACCCTCCTGTTTCGCTTCAAATTTCAAAATTATACAGTCTAATTTCTAGCAAGATCTGGCAACATTCATGAGTCAAGGTTTTTTATGTGATTTCTTGTACCGCATACACAGAAGAAACACACGTCCCTGATAAGCGTTTAAATGCATCATTAAAGGTGCAATAGGTGATTGTCTTCAGAAACATTTTTTGTTATGCTGGTTGAAAGTCTCTTCACATCGCGATAGCAATCATTAAGTTAAGTGGTCTAAATGTATTTATCTGTATTTATATATTCTGTGGAAGGCGTAGGACCAAGAAATGTTCGTCCAATCAAAACGCTCGGTCCGAGCGTTTTAATTGGCTTTCCTACCTGCCTGTCAACGTATGTATTAGCATACCTCTGCGTGCCGGGTTCGCGCAGACAGGATACGTTATCAGCACGTTCGCGCACACGGCAGACAAACATCAACAACCTGATCTTCCTTCCTGGTATTGTAGTACTTTTAAAGTTCTCTCACCGGTGAATGACACATGATGTAGCCCAGCAGTTAATCCAGTCCCCGCGCGCCCCCCCCCGCTCTGCATATTTTGCATGTCTCGCTTAGTTATCACACCTGATTCAGATAACCAGCTCGTTAGAAGTGAGCTACGTGCATGAACTGTGTTCCGATCGATATGATCCCTACACAGTGTTCATTGCTCCCTCCTCCCTGAGCAGGGGAAATCCGTTGAAGTTTACTTCACTTCGGAACATGGGCTGGAATTGGGAACCGCTGATGTAGCCTATTGTAGTAATGTTGTCTCTGGTATTCTGGTCTGTGTGCGTATATGTGTTCAGGGGGCGTGGCTTTGGACGGCGATTGCAGGGAGGGTGGGACGTTCGCTTTCAGTGCTATCAGGCTAAAGTTAGCATTTTCCAAGGTCTCCTACTGCACCTTTAACTAGGCGTTTAATTCTGTTCTGTACACAATGCATAGAAATTTGTAAATGTGGTTGTCACTACCAGAATTTTTCGGGAGTCAGTTCAGTTGTTAGAATGCTGTTGTCGCTCCCGTAAATGACTGAACTCCGTATGAACAAGATTAAGCACTAAAAGGTGAATTTACCAAATTTAGCTGCAGTGTGTGTACATGGCCTGAGAGTGTGAGGGGCAAGGATAGAGAACATCCTGGAAATAAAGGTAAACAAAATGGGACTTTTTCAGTCTTTTGTGACTTTTGTCAGTATTTATATGAAATATTGGAAGATCCAGTTCAATTTAATTCACAGTTTGTGGCTTTTAGTTCATGTGTGATGAGTTCATCTGATAGTTTACTTCTAGAAAGTTGCAGAATAAATTTTAGCTGTTTTTCTTTTGGGAAAATAGAGTAAAATATTCATGACTCATCCTGCACTACACTGCACTTTTTTTCAAATGCCATCTTTACTTTATTTATTATTGTCATATTTTTCCCAAATCGTTATGACTTCTTCAGTGGAACACAAAAGGAGACATTTTGAATAATGTAACTGGTCAAAAAAGTCATGCAGCTTTGGAGCGTCTTGTATGGATTATATGGATTTATATGGATTTATTTTGGTGGTGTGGGGGTTCAGCAAACACCGAGTGCATCATCATCATCATGCACTGTCAGCACCATCCTCCATTTCAGCAGTGTCTTCTGTTATTTGTGCATGTATTCTTGGCCACAAGCTTCTGGATGTGCGTTTGAATGCGGCTGTTCGTAGCTGAAGCAGTGATGACTAAAGGATAACTGGTTCTTGCATTACTCGGATTCCTTGTGCAACCATAAGAAAGAATTCCATCATGGGATACTGGTGTCACCTTCTTAAATAACTTAACCAATAAGGTCAACTTAACCTCGGTCAATCAAATGGTTTCGTTAACATCGTTAGCCAATTATGGTTGTGAGTTCCCTCAACAGTTGTAAACTGAAAGCATCTGCTCCGCTCCATACCGCATGAGCTGCAGAGCCGCAGCAGGAGTCAGACTTCACTGATCACGTGAAGAGAGTGAGAGTGGCTGTTTACACCTGGTCACTTCATGCGTTTTGTCTGATGGGATAGCTATCCGATCGTGAAAAGGCCAGGTGTAAATGCCCTCCGAAACGCATTCGAGACGGATATAAATCCGATCGCTCAAGCCACTTCAGGAGGTGGTCTGGGCCGCATTCCAGACGAAACTGGACCAGTGTAAATGCATCTGGTTGTTGAAACCACATATGTAAATTTTACTCCTCCCAAAATGTTAAAATTAATAAACGTGTGAGAGCGTGTTATAGGCTATATGACATTATGGTCAGATATGACTGCGCTAATGCGGTCTTTGATCTTGAAATGAGCTGATAATTAATAAAATGCAGCGCTTATCTTTTGATTTCGTTGACGTGAACTCCGTTAAATTTAAATATAGCGCGGGAATTGAAGATCGGATTTATATCCGTTTTGCGACGACACGTTTATGTGGCCAAGTGTAAATGGAAACAGAGAGGCGCTTTCAGTGTGAGCGCTTCAGGTGTATATGAGAGTGAAAGTGCACATGGCAAAAATGACGAGGAAGTGATGGCGGACGGAGGATTTGGTTTTCAATCAAAATGTAAAAGGCCGCTTCTTAAACCAGAGAAGGTGAACATGTTGGTTTCTTTGGCAAAAAACATGCAAGCACTGTCGCCGACAGCCAATTTACAGCAATAATCTGACATTAATTCAATCTTAAACGGATTAATTAGCACCAGCTATTACTTCACCACCTGGATGACGTCATTAACAACAGTCTTATATTGCCAAACCAACTTGGTTCAATGATGGATGTGTGACAGTTACTGTGGTAACTGTTCCCAGCGATGCCTTGTACTGTGGTAGTTAATCAGTGAGTTATGTCATTGTATGGAAAACGCACCCATGGGTCGACTCTGATTCTCAAACAACACTTGATTATAATACTAAAAGGTTCTGCCATTTGCTCCACATTGCCAGTTTTCATAGCACTTTCTGGTTTGTTTTTGCCTGAAGAGCCTAATGCATTTTGCCTGGGGACTACATTTATAAATTATTATTATTATTTTTTTCATTTTGCAGGTAATTACTGTTTTTTTCCCCCAGTTCATTTTAAGTCCATTCTCCATTTGAGAGACACAGAAATGCATAACTATATGAAGGGAATGCTGCTTAAGTGAAAAACTCACTGCCATGATGTTAGGGTGTTGTGGGTGTGGCAGTGTTGCTATGCAGTTGCTGAGGTGGCTTTTAGCACATTTCTAGCTGGTTGCTAGGTCCTTGCTGGGATGTGCTACTGGCACAAATCTCTCCGATCTCTCTATATATGGCTCTTTTCCATTTTGTGCTCTGTAATTCAGTACAGTACTGTACGGTAGGGCTGTCAAAATGACTGAAAAACTAAATTCGAATTTTCTACTTAAATATTATCAAAATTCGAATTATATTCAAATTTAAAAGGCATAATTTCAGTTAGGGGGAAAAAAGCTTTTGGCTTCTCTCCTGAGGCCACAAGAGGGCGCATCGAGCAAAATATAATGCACGTTTCTTCAAAGCGTAATAAAATAACCCGACTATCTTTGAAAAAAGTGCATAATGTTTAAAATAATGTTTATAAACCATATACAATTTGGTTTAAAAGTTGCTTAAACAAATAGAAAAAAAACAAGCACCATGCATGTATGTATAGTTTAATACAAAGGACCGAAAACCAATCACAAAGAGTAGGCTACTTTCTTCATTTAAAAACATGAGATACAGTGGGATGGGGGAAAACCGCCATAACGTCTTGAGACATGTTTTTTAAAAGTTGAACTTGCATTAATTTTACATGGCTTTCTAAACATGCCGCTCTCTGCGAGACGCGAGTGCAACGCTGATAGATGTCCCTCTAGAAAATGCAAAAAATATGCGTTCTGTGTGAACGGCTCGGTTTCAGTTTTGACGTAAACAACATCTTCTCCACACTGATGCTCACGTTTTCCGCAATATATGAATGAAATTAATTAATTAATTAAAAAATTAGTTAATTTATGGTTTTTCACTGTAAATTATAAAATGAATTGTGCTTCCAAAGATTGTGCTTTACTGGTCAAATAGGGTTGGGTATAGTTTGGGTTTTTTCGATACTGGTGCCAAATCAATACTTTTAAAATGGTACCGGTGCCTAAACCGACCTATACATTTTTTTTTTTTAAATAACATTAGCCAAAACCACATGATGTCTGTTTCATTCATACTGGACGCCAGAGGGCGCCCTCGCACAGAAAATCCACAGTCACAGAAGTAGAGCACTCAAGACCCTCCAGGAAATCCCTTATATGGACAAAGGCATGCTATTATAGCTGCAACTGAGTAAACAGAACATATGAATGTTTTGAATGATAAAACAAAGACATTAAACACTCGACTGCGACAATATAGTGTATCTGTGTTATTCAAGCCATCTGGTATTTCATACTAACAAGTATATTTATAATCCATTGCCAATCGATGTATTATTTTTAAAGTAGCCTATGAAACATATTTTTCTGCCTCATTCTGTGACAAGAATCCTCATCAGATCACAAAAGGAAGCATGTGACTGGTGTTGTGCAGTAAAAAGGTTATAATGTTCTCTTTTGTTGGACAACAGGTTTAGAAATGTGAACACAAGGGAGGTTTAGCTTTAGGCTTTTTAATTTAAGCATGTTTAGCTTAGTTAACGGAAGGCTACCTGCTGCCATCAGAGCAAAGTGTAATTACTGCATTCACGCGCTCCACGGATGCTCTCATTTCCAGAGTTGTGCTTAAGTCGGAATGTGAAAACAACATGCACACTCGCGTTACTACAAAGATGTGTTGGATTTGTATTATTAGAGCTTTCCGACTTGAGTTCACGTGCATTTTCCCAGTCTGGAAATAATTTTTCATGTGTACACCGCAGTGATGATGCTTCTTATGTCCATATCGGAAAACCAGAGGACAAATATTTCAATCGATTGCTCAGGCATGGCACCGAAATCTGCATTCGGATTCGGTTCTAGTACATAGCGGTTACATAGGTACCGGTGCCATATTGGTACCGGGTCTCGGTACCCAACCCTAACTATCAAATTACATGAAATGTCCCATTAAATGCTAGTTTTTCACCGTATAGAGTAAAGGAATTTACCACTAACCAATAGTATTTCACTGCGTCTCTACAACAAATAATCAACAACATTTAATCTGTCCAGACAAGGATGTTGGCAGCGTGTGCATTTTGGTGGACTGTGGATTCGATTTCATTAGCCTTGAATTATTTGAACATGACCGTCTTTTTTGTTTTCGTTTCATCTGTTCATTTGATCGAATTCATTTGTATTTCTTCATGTACAGTATGCTGTCTAGATATCCTCATTGTTTTTTTTCCCTGGTCTATTTGAACTGCCTGTGGCCCTTGAGCCTGCACTAAATTGAAGGCCAGAGAGGTAGACAGCTGGCTTTTGTTGTATTATGAAAGAGCTCCTGCAGAAGGTAATGTTGAGGCTGTTTGGAGGTCTCACACACATTGCTGGTGGGCACGTGGCTAATGGATCTGGTCCCAGTCCAGTGTTTTATGTTCGTCCCCATCGTCACATTCTATTAGCGGGAAAGTTTCCGTCGGCTGCGGTAGGTCAGATCATTCCTCAGTGTTTCCCCATGCGTCAAGAGTTTGACCCTACACCTAGTTTAAGGTCTGCCCACTGGCACCCTGACAGGAACACAAAGGTTACAGATGAAAGTGGGGAACATTAGTGGCAGTGCAAAGGCAAATATAGCCTGTCACACAGGGCATGATGAGAAGAAAGCGTCTGGACAATCCCTGATGCTGAAAACACGACTGTCCTTCACCATCACATGGATAACTTTCATCTGGTTTTGTCATTTATCATTATATGTTGTTCCTGACAACACCAAAGAGTGGATGACAGACAGAGGATCATCAGTTACACTCAGCTTAGTGATTACTGATTGACTAATCTGTGTTATGACTGTGTTTATATAATAGTAATAATAATATCATCATCATCATCATCTAAATACACACTGATGATGGGCATAAAATAATAATAATAATAAATGTGAATTTCTCTTTTTGTTGTTGTTATTATTATGTACCCATCCGCAATGTGTGAGATGATGATGATGATGATGAATAATTCATTATTATTAGCATTGTTACCATGCAAACTATTCTGGCTGATTTTAAAGTCATGTAAATGTTCAAATCATTCAAAAGTGAAGATCTTATCCACTTGTGGTCGCTGCATCTGTCACAGATTCAGATTCACATCACAAATGGGCGATGATGGAGCTGAGATTGGACACGAGCACCCTGCGGTGCAGACTGATTTTATGAGGTGTGAAGAAGGCTTGAGAGCCAAACTGATGTCAGTGGCAGTGATAGAGAAGATGATGCTTGCGCTGGTAATGAGGTGCTGTTTGTTTAATGGAGAAACGCCCACGGCGCTTTTCATTGTCTAGATTACAGAGCACGCAATACAAAGCACTCTTATCACGTACATGGGTTGCCACAATGCAATTCAGAATGTAGTGTGGTAATATTTGAAATGCATGTGTTTGAAGGTCATTGTGATGAGACAGAAGCTCTGAAACGTGCATGGGACTTTGTAGAGATTGGAAATAAACCTTGAATGGTCAGATCCACACACAGTTATGTCAAAATGCCAGTCGTGTGGAGGATTCACGTAAACGCAGTTGGTTATGTGTTACTCAAATGCTCCGCTCTCCACCCAAATAGCCCATAAAAGCTGCTGTCGGTTAATGAAGGTTTGACGGATGAACTCGCGGCTCGATTGGACTCGTGTCAGAAAGTGATAAGACTTTCAGTTTACTGGAGGTCGTCGTCATTGATATTACTTTGGTCACTGTTGCTATGGTTACTGGTAAGGAATACGGGCTTGACTCCCGGTGCACGTTCATACAGACAGTATTCGAGAAGCTACTGTGTGAACGGGACATTTCGAGACTCACACCTGAAAGTAAATGCGGTTGTCAATCCCAGAAACGGACAGTGTGAACGTAGCCTTAGTCTCAGTTAAACTTCACAGACTTTACTGAATGAATGTGGGTCAGATAGACAGAACTCAATAGGAACACAATAATTGTATTTTTTATAAAGTAGTAACAGTAAATGGAGTATTGTCATGGAGCATAAATATGTTCAGATGAGTGAATGTGTGTTCCTTCTGCCTCTTTCCCCAAATTGTGTCTTTTTTTGTAATTTAAATTTTTTTTTATTCTACTTTCAAATGGTAATTAAGGTAAACTAAAATTAAAGCAGAAATTATTATTAAATAAGAAGAAGAAGAACTGAAATCAAATAAAATACAATAATAAAATAAACAAGGCAACATTTCTCATTTTAATTCAGTTTAACTTAATGTCCTAAAATAACTAAAACTAAACAAAATGTATAAAAACTATATAGACATATAAAAAATGACTAAATATTAAAATGACAAAAAATTGCTAAAAGTTTTACTACAATTAAAATGAACACAAAATATAAAAATGAATAATATAAAACATTAATAAAAACTATAATAGTATCTCAATAACCTAGAATCAATGACTGCCCCTTGATAAATTTAAAGTAAAGAAATGTGTTTATTTAAAAATATATATGTTTTGCTTGTCCAGCTCTAATTAGATTGACTTGCTTATGTCTGTAGCAAAGCTCAAAAGTTCTATGATCATATTTCTGACTGCTGCTAACTATCGGGAGAGTTCCAAAAATGAATATTCTGTCATCATTTAGTCACGTCGTCATTTATCATGTTGTTCCAAACATGTATGAGTTTCTTTCTCCTGCTGAACACAAAAGAAGATATTTTGAAGAATGTTGGTAACCAAAGAGTTGACGGTAGCCATTCACTTTTTAGTCTTTTTTTCAGGCCCAAAACCAAGACATTCAAAAGCACTGCTTATTAACTGCTGAATATGGGATGTAAATGAAGACTCCAAAATATTCCTGTCTTTTACTCCCTTGTCACTTGTCGCCTTTCACTGAAGCCGATCTCTGACATGAAAAGCAATGGCTTTCGCCGGAAAGCTGTCAAAGGAGAGCGACTGTTTCTGAAACACAACGCACGACTGTCACGCTTGTATAGAGGTGTTTGGCAGGACATGAGCTGAAGCTTATCACCCGCATCCGAGTCGTTTGCTGTAGCCATTGAGTCAGCCGGCACTCAATCGCATGTGTCCTCCTACACAAGGCCAGCTAATGAAGTCTTGCAATCAGCAAGCCCCCTGACTCTTAGACACGCTCCTCAAATCAGAGCAGGTCTGTGAGAGAGCTTGCCTTTGTGATTGCCTCTCTTGCCACCACTATAATGTGTTGATAAAAGCAGCCGGCTTTCTTCAAGGGGATCCCTGGTCTTTGCCGGCTGATTCCATCACCTGCTCTTGGTCAAGGCTTTAATTACGATCGGCTTGACTAAGAGAGTGTTTCCACACATATTTTGTGGACAGCAGAGGGTTTGACAAGGGACTTGAGCTGATGATCGTTTATTTTTGAGTAGCCTATATTGTAACCGTTAGTTAGAGATGCACTTAAATAAATAAAAATCAATGCTTTAAAAAAACTACAAGTAAATTTAGGCATCTCAACATTATAATGTACAGTATGAAAAAAATGTAATTTTAAGATCACATTTAACACCCTTGATAAATTATTAGTGTTTTTAAAGATGAACTTTCAGTGACTGTTAGATGACTGCACAGGTATAGTTAGGGTAAATGAGCACGAGCAATTAAATAACTAATATAGAGTGATTAATATGTATAAAAATGTCAAATATAAATGGATGGCCGATAAGGTACAGATAAAGTATACTGTAGACCTAATAGTGTTAATTCTAGTGGCCCTGGATAGTTGTACAAATTATTTTACAAAATGTATTTTTTAGGGCCGTCAAAGTTAGGGGCCATTCACACAGAAAGCGCCTTTGCGTATAAAAACGCGAGACGCAACGCTCAGGAATGGGTTTTTTAAAAAGCGCAGCGTAGAACGCGAGGGTCTCGAGATGTGCTTTTGAGACGTGATGAAATAACGACAATAAAGGAAATTTTTTTAAGGAACAAGTTGTGATAATCGCTTGAAGAAATGTTATATAATTCAGGGTATCTGGACACAACCACTGTGAGCACCTCCTCCGCCATGTTGCCGTCAAATACAGTAGCCAACTTGCTACTGTAAACAGAAGCTCGCAATGCTTGCCCCACCTCCAATTCTCTGGGATATTGTCCACTGCTTGAATTGACGTGTGACTGCAATGCGTGTAAATTAATTCTTTACTGACACGCGTCTTAAAATGCAAGACGGAGCGAACGTCATGCACGTCCGTCAGCGGCGCGTGTTTTTTTTTTACATAGAAAAACAATGGAAAAGTAGCACATTGGAATGGAAAAACGCGTTCTGTGTGACCGGCCCCTTAATGCGTTGACTTCAAATAGTTATTACGATTATATTTTAAATGCGAATAACTTTTAAACACTTTGCTTTTTGTGAAAAAAAAGTTTCTTTAGATTTAGAGATCTAACATTTTTTTCTGCTAATAGGTACAGGTGCTTTTATTTAATGTAATGTTAACATTATTTATTTAAAACTGAATTTATTTAATTTTGAGAACATTATAATTTCGTACTTAAAGGGATAGTTCACCCAAAAAATTTTAAATTCGGTCATCATTTACTCCCCTCAAGTTGTTCCAAACGCTGTGGAATTTTAAATATTTTTGAATTAGCCCTTTCTCACATAAGTTTTACATATTCAAGCTGAACCCCCTCCCCAACCCCCACGTGAGTTTTTGTTTTTAAGGCGACCGTTATTTTAGAACATATCGCCTTATTATTTCCATGGCGATGTATGATGCTTGTCACATGACACACCCCAGCCACAATAGCACTGTACGACAGAAGTATCACTTTTATTTAGTTTTCCCTGTTTTAATCAAAATATTCACAAATTGTTAAGTACGTCATCTGATGCATCTGATATTCGCAAATACGTGTAAGTGAATATGTTGTGTCGTTTACAAACCTTTATTATGATCTTGTTAGTTGATTTATAACGTGCAATGGCCACTGCATTTCTGTCGGATTTACAAAACGTAAATTCATTAGTTACTCCCGAAATATGTGAAAGTAAGTGGCTGGTGAACTGCGAGAAGAATAGAGTAGAGGTCTGTGCGGGACTATTTCTTTACAGCTGTCGCGAATGAAAAGTGTTGATTGCGGCATTACATTTAGATCTGATCATATCGCATCATATTTCTTTTTACGCGTTTTACAGCGTTGCACATTATAACCAACCACACACGATTCTGTTGAGTTTATGAATGCAATGGCCAATCAGAAGCATTCAGATGGGTTATATTGTTCATTCAGACTGATTCGCGAACGCGGAAAGCGCACGAACACAAGAGGCGGGATTAAACGCATGAACAAATCAACATAACAGTCAGATCCAATCATATCGCGATGGAGGCATTGCCTCCTCTCATGTGATTTTCCCCCATTCATTCTCAGTTACCCCCCACCAAACTCACGGCATGCTTTGTGCCGAGTTCACACTGCACGGTTTTCAAAGACGTCGCATCACTGTTGGTTTCACACTGAACGACTATCTGGGGGAGCATTCAGTTGTTGCTGTGTTCACACTGCACGATGGAACGACGACAGGGGGTTTCACACTGCATGACTTTACAATAGGGAGAATCGCCGACAGCTCTGTCTGGCGCAGGGTTGCCAGTTTTTCGCTACAAAACCCGCCCAATTACTACTCAAAAGTAGCCTGAAAATAGCCCAATTGCTTTCGAGGGGGTCCCTCAGTAAAAATCGCGTTCGTTGGGTAAAATACAAATTTTTTTGGCGGGGTTCTGGTACAATTCACATTCCAGGGCCTGAATATCAGTTATTGGGGTCGCTTCAATCTGCTGACATAAAAAACAACCGGCGGCAATCGCGGATTTGGCAACACTGGTCCGCAAACTACGTTTCATATAACTCCTCCCCAAACTTCTCGCTGCCCTGTATCGTGCTCTCTCATTGGATGTAGGTCATCGCCAATGTATTTTTCACTCAGAACTCACTTCACACAGCAGGATTTTCAATCGCCGACAGGTCCAGATATTTAGATGCCACATATTTCACGGTCGTCAGCGATGCGTCGGCGATTATCCCTTTCAGACGCGCCTTTGATAATTCACACTGCGGATTGTCACTCGCGGAACGAGTAACACAGATTTTGGCCTCCGATTACGGGCATTGTGCTGCGATTTCGCCAAAACCTTCTCGATGAAAATCGGCTAAATCGTGCGGTGTGAACTCTGGCTTAGGGATCGTTACAACCATGGTCTCGGGGAGTCTAGAGGACGCGGACTCTTTCCCTTCTGGTGTCGCTGTTGGACAATGTGTCTTTATAAAAACTAGTGATTTATACACTTTTTAATGTTATATTTTGTTAATTGCGTTGATTTTCAATTTTTTTTGTACTACAATTTTTTTTCCTCATCCAATATTTTGAGGGACACTGCCGTCCTTGCCTCCTCTGTGGAAACGCCCCTGGTGCGATGTAAGAGATTCGCAGCTTCAGTGATTATAATGTGAGTTTTTGAGAGTACTTAAACTCACGCTAGACTATAGTCAGCGATAATGTAAATTCTTTGCTCGCTTTCGGTATATAATTTTTTCGCTGTTTGAATTAGTAACTTACCGTACAATGTTTTTATTAAACTGTGATCACGTTAAATATAAATTCAGTCCCTTGCATGGTGGGTCATTATATTTGGGGGTTCATGGTATCAAACTAATTGAAAAAGCTTGGTCTAAATAAGCAGAAGCGTGCATTTCTTGAAATCGTCCCATTTTGCAGTAAATGTAATATGCTGAATCTATATTGTCAAAACTTTTTGTACCAAGTGACCAGCAGTTTTACTTTTCCACAAGACGAATGTCTGTCAAAATGCAATGTTGAGCCCTGCCATACACAGAACAATCATTTAGAGGATTTATTTCTCATTCCCAGCTCTTTGCAGTGCACACAAGGCCTTTGTTTACTCAAAAAAATGGGTCATTAAAACACATTACTGCCTCAGGCTAACTTCATGTAAAAAGGCAGTTAATGGAAATGTGGTTTGTTAGTTTATTAGAGTGCTGTTTTCACCCGAAGACGCTGCCAGAGCTCCATTAGTCAGATAGCCTCTCAGCACAAGGTCATGTTAGCGCTTCATTCATTGCAGTTTTGTCTGCCAGTATGGTCATAGCGTACCCACAGACTAAAGCAACAGATGTCAGAGTAGGCGCAGTGCAGTTTGTGGTGACAACGCCATGCTGACAGCACCACCTGTGCGAGGTCTGTCCTTCAGGAGACTGTGGGGTTGTTGAGTCAGGCCTGAGCCATCAGTCCAAGAGCTCAGATGGGGAGCATTGTAAAGTCACACCCCTAGACCAACGCCAAATGCAACAGACGAGAGTTGTGTAAGCTGAGCGTCCACATAACTTAAATGTCAGAACGCTGCTCGTCTTGGTATGTTTACGTCAGCTAGTTCTGTAGAACATGGCACGAAGATGGGAAAGGATGTTGGATCTTGTGTGTTCATTTTTAAGATATGATCTGCTACTGTGGTCCATTCAGTCAGCAGCATGATGGGACTAATGATCTAGGAGGCTGATTTATCTACATCCTGGCGACCACCAGATCTGGTGTGATTACACATTGGGCCAGATTTGGTCATTAAAGACATTGGCTGTGTCTCACAACCTAGTGAATTGACTAAACTTGGAAACTTTCTGTGTGAAATCAACTGAATTGGAGCCACTTAAGCAGCTCCACACTGCAGAACATGCAAAGGAACCGCCATAGAACTAAAAGACCTGTCATTTACAAGCTTCTACACATCTCTTGCCCCCTTGAGTGTTTATTTATGAAATGTTTTGGCTAATTTGACTGCTGCCAATGAAAGAGTAGTACTTTTGGCCTTATTAAATATTTTAGAGCTTGGCATTACTAGAAAAATGTAATTCATAAAATGTATAAAAATGCCCAAAGAGTTTACTTGTATGACATTTTCAGGTCTAGAAATACCGTATTGGCCCGAATATAAGACGACCCTGATTATAAGACGACCCCCCTTTTGCCAGATGTACCTTTTGGAAAAAGGCTTTTTAAAAACCAAATCTTGTTTTTTCTCAGTAAAACACATTTTGTCTTCAATTATTTTCATATTGCATATTTTTCCCATTTTAATTTTTGTTTTGAAGGTATGGTAAAAACTGGTAAAATGTACCAACAATCACATTTAAAAAATATACACTTTTTGATATGCCATTATAAAAAAAAAAAAAAACGGTAGCCCACCTGATTTAGGACATTTAGGCTATCCATCTAATAGTAGACTACCAAAATCTTATTAACAGTAGAAGTTAAATCTTACTGTAGTCTTCAAATCTGGGTTCTGTCTTACGTTTTATAATCACAAAGAGAGTTTGGTCGCATCAGGCTAACGTGACAGTCACGACTCATGCAGCTGTAAGCTTTTCTTTTGTTTTTACTCTCAATCTTTACAACACGCATTACATTACGTATTTCACGGCACACTCGTTTCATGCGTATTTGGCGCCACCTATTGTTGTGGGTGTATTATTGACATGTCAAAGTCTAGACCCTGAATATAAGACCACCGTGTTTTTTCAGATGTATTTCCAAGAAAAAAACAGTCTTATATTCGGGTCAATACGGTAACACTTTTATAATTCTTCAAAGAATAAAGAAAATTGTTGAGGGGGTGAATTAAAATGAGAAATATCTTGATCTATTAGGCCCCCCTTAGAAGTTTGTTGAGGCCCCCTAGTTGAGACATCAAATCAATTTAATTGAACCCCGAATTAGTGGACATAAAAGATCTTCCTATTTTATTATGCTTTTAAGTTTAAAAAAATTAAGTAAACCCCAATTATATAATCATCATGGATAACATTTTGCATTTGTGATTTTGTGGTTTTGGGTTTTCTGAGAAAACCGTTATGACCAGGCCTGAGCAGGATAATGGTTTGTTCTTTTGTGACTCATTTGTCACTCTCAAGATAACAATAGCTGCCTCTGATCATTTCAAACATGACAAAAGTCTTTAGCTCACAAAAGAGTTTAATCACTGCAGAATTACCATTCTGGCATTAAAATAGCATCTGAAGAGAACTGACTTTCTTCAGAAATGTTTCAGTGGCATTTTCTTTTCCCCTCTAAAAAAATAAAAAATAGTGTTTATAAGTAGGCCACTGCTTTGTGCACATGGGTAACCACTAGGCTTGCCGCGATAGACGGTGCTGATGGTGATACCGGTGTTAAGCCGCAACACCGGTAACGTCACTTGCCCACCACATCACCGACCCCCACCGTCGTTTAGATTTTTTTTATAGTAATAAAAGTCATTTAGTTCAGTAAAAGAACAGACACTACAATTAAAAACTCAACGCGGCTGCTCAATGCATCGTGCCAAACGACAGTCGCATCACAGATCAATTTTTAACTTATCCAGTGAGGAGAGTGAGTCGAGCTAACTGACAAGAAGAGTAGGTTAACCGACGAGAAGAGTGAGCCCGAGCATACAGAAGAGTGAGCGAGACCGACGAGGAAGAGTTAGGCGAAGACATAACAGAGAGTGAGGCGAGACCGACGAGAAGAGTGAGGCGAGACCGACGAGAACGAGTGAGACTAGACGAACGAGAAGAGTGAGGCGAGACCGACGAGAAGAGTGAGGCGAGACCGACGAAAGACCGTGAGGCGAGACCGACGAGACGAGTGAGGCGAGACCGACTCTAAGAGTGAGGCTAACCGCGATAAAGGGGAGGCAGACCGACGAAAGAGTGAGGCGAACGACAACGAGTTCGGCGAGACCGACCGAGAAGAGTGAGGCGAGACCGACAGAAAGTGAGGCTAGACCGACGAGACTAGTGAGTCTAGGACCGACAGACGATGGGGCGAGACCAGACTAGAAGAGTGATGCGAGAAACCGCCGAGAATATGCGGCGAGACCGACTAGAAGAGTGAGCAGACCTACGAGCAAGAGTGAGGCGATACCGACGAGACTAGTGTAGGCCGACCGACGGATCGAGTGGAGGCGAGACCCCGACGCGACCGAGTGAGGGCTAGACCGGGACGAACGATGAGGCAGACCGACGAGAACGAGTAGGCAGACCGACGATACGAGTGATGTCGATACCGACGAGACATGAGGCGAGACCGACGAGACGATGAGCGAGACCGACTAGACGAGTGAGGCGAGACCGACGAGAAGAGCGCAAAAGCACCTGTTTGGCAATATTTTGGATTTTGAAAATCCTGTTGACTTTTGCCGTTTATCTAATGTGATTTTGGAAGTTTTTTTTAAACATTCGTTTCTTATTTAATTGGTTCCACATTGTTTGCTGATTTTTACTTTATTTAAACTTTGTGTCATTTATTTATTTTATTTGACATCAAGGTACCAGTATTATGATACCAGTATTACCGGTGTTGTCACACGTCGATTAACCGGTGGGAAAATTTCCTCACCGTCACAACCCAAGTAACCGCAATAACCACAGCTATATTTTCCAATTTTCCACAAGTGCCACCTACTTCAGAGTGGATTTGCATTCAGCCCGCCTGCCATATTTGTTCAAACCATTTTTATATAACATACATAATCATAAGGCTGAAATGTGAAGTTTTTGATAAAACTTGTATTATTTGAAGTGTAAAGTTGTTACAATCTTAGTTTTTAACCTTTTACAGTTTATGATGTTACCATAGACATTGGTGTTGTTTCAAAACAACTTTGCTACCTAAACAGCATGTCGTTTTTAATTTAACGTGTAAATTTAACTGCAGATTCCAGTCAAAATTCCCCATTCCTTCGGTCCAGAACCAGTCCAGAGTTTGCAGATACCCAGCTAAAGAGATGGTCTCAAAATTTGAACGTGCTTAACAGGAACTTAATGTTAGCAGAACGCTCTTAGAACATATTTTTGTTAGCTGTTAGCAGGCTGACATTTTAATTGATAATTGTATTTTTTTGACGAGTGATAGATGTTGTTGCTCATGCAACATACTGTAGTTGAGCAGAGCACAACTTTTTGCACATGAACGGTGTTACAATGTAGTGACAGACAGTGAAGGTCATGTGATCCACCACCTGATACGGTTGGATATGTCAGCAGAGAAGAAACACCTGTTGTAAACTAAGAGCACAGACACGCAGAAACCTTCAGAGAATGAACGGGGATGGTAGTCTGTCGATTAAAGTCAATATTGAGGTGCACAGATCAGAGCAGAGCTGTTCAACGCTTCATCTGTACAGCAGTGTGGTGTGCTGATGTGTGACGAGGAGATAATAGAAATTGATTAATCAGTTGTTCAGAAGCAATAACGCTGATGAAAGGCCACAGACATTTCTATCAGAACACTTGTCTCAGTCAAAGGGGTGTCGACGACCCGCCGCACAATTAATTTAGGATTACATCACTTGCTCACCAATGGATGCTCTGCAGTGAATGGGTGCCGTCAGAATGGGAGTCCAAACTTATTAAAACTTCACAATAATCCACAAGTAATCCACACGACTCCAGTCCATCAGTTAACATCTTGTAAAGTGAAAAGCTGCATGTTTGTAAGAAACAAATCCATCAAGATATTTTTAACTTCAAACTGTTGTTTCTGAGTCCTCTATCTATAATATTGCTTTCTCCAGTGAAAACGTCATCTCACCTGAACCAGGAGAGAAATATGCACAGATCAAGCACCGTTTACAAGCGAAAACAGCCCAAAACACTTCTTAACTTTTGATGTGAGAGAACAACAGGGAATGGACTTTTTCACTGAACAAAGCGTTATTATGGATTATGGACTCATATTTTGGGTAGAAGCAAAACAAATGATGGATTTTTTTTTATTTTTTAGAAACATGCAGCTTTTCACTTCACACAACTTTAATTAATGGATTGGAGTCGTTTGGATTGCTTGTGGATTATTGTGAATGGATTTTATCACAGCTGCTTTGCCACCTCTCTCTGACCGGCACCCATTCACTGCAGCACCATTTGGCTGGAGTACTCTGTGTGTGGCAATCTACATTCTCCAAATCTGTTCTGTTGAGAAACAAACTCATCTACATCTTGAATGACCAAATGGTTGTCAATTTTAGTCAGTAAATTTTCATTTCAGTAAACTATTCCTTTAAGGTGCAAGAAGATTTTTTTCATGCTTTTATATTTTGTTTTGTTGGCAAAAAAAGAAAAGTAGAAGTTATGTAGATATAGCTTTTCTCTTTTCTTTATTTGTATATGTCAAAAGTAACTAAATTGTCACAGTGTACTTGGATATTGTTATATTTTGTCCAAAATAAACATTGCTTTTCCGGAAATGTATTGCAGTATAATGGGAAGACATTCTTTTTAGCTGAGAGACATGGAACATTTGACTGATAAAAGGAAATTGAAGGACATAAATGCAAACTGATGGTATTTTTTTCATCCATTTGATTTATCTCTCGAGTGCATGCTGAAAGCATTGTTATCATATTGCATGCTACTAGGATGCAATTTCATTTAAGCCACAGATTGTTCACAGCAGCATGCATCTGTAGTATAGTCTACATGGTTAAATGTCACACCTTATGATGCATTAGCCACATAATTCATATCATCATACCAAGATGATATTTAAGATAAAGACCTACAAAGAAAACATTGCTATTATAATAGACAGTAGATTCACATTAAAATGCATTTTCTCATGAAGTAGTCCTGCAACAAATATATAACAATAGCATTTCTCATTGCAATCTCATTTCTCAGCATGAAACAGATGCTGTCAGCTTTCTAAACAGTGCCGTCCTAGATTTCCTCAATCCTTTAGTATGTGGTCTGTTGCAACATATGATGGACTCAGGTGGTAGCCCACAACAAAAAAAAGTGTAGCTTAAAATATAAAACATTCGACACCGTTGCGCTACGGGCGTCCCGAGTTCGAAACCCGGCTCGAGCACCATTCCCGATCCCGCCCCCTCTCTCTCTCTTTCCCACTTCGCTTCCTGTCAGCTCTACACTGTCCTATCATAATAAAGGCTAAAAAAAAGACATATATATACAGTATATAACATTTCATTATCACAAAATTGTTCTGCTTTAATGTTAAATGGTAAAAGTAAATGTCAACCACCCACGCTCAAGCCCAGTGGTGTCCTGCCAAGCTATATCAATTACATATTTTTATATTTTTAAAGACATACAGCCAGTCTGCCCACATGCGGAAACTCCGATAATTAACACAGCTCCCTGAAGGAAACCAGTTTAAGCTGCTTTTCATGATTTCTCTGTTTAGCTGAGAGCATGCTTTATTTTTATACTAGATTTTAAAAAGCATTTTCTGAAAATATAAAATTTAAGTGGTACAGAAACCACCGCCACAATGCTAGGGTATTATAAATGGTTGCCGGGGTAGTTGCTAGTGTAATCTGGCTGTTGCTATGTGGTTGCTTACTGGCCCAAGTCAAAAGTACAGTATATAAGCCTGTTTTCTGCCACATAAGGAAAAAAAAGTTATGCTTTGGTAAATCATAATTATATAGAAAGTTACAAAGAATTACATCATAATTGTGACATAGAAAAACTATGTTATAAAATACTAAGTCATAATAATAAGACAAAGTGAAATTATAACATGCTAAGCTTATGAGATAAAAGTTGGAATTATGACAAAATATGAAATATGAGGTTAAAAAGTCATCATTATGACACACATTGAAATGATGTCATAATATCGGATTTATATCCCTTTATATTTTAACTTTTTATCTCAAAATTAAAATCTGCAAAATCCAACTGCCCAAAATCGGCAAACTAGCTCTGATTCCTGACTTCTCCAGACTGGAAATCGGGGCAAAAATCTGGACAAAAGACGTGCAGCATATTCCAGTCATTAGCAAACATCACTAATAAGAGAATTAGATGTTGGTACTTGATATCAGTTGATGTAATTATCCTAATGATAAATGTGGTATTGGCTAAATAAAAACGATATTACGACTACTTAATTTGATTGAATATGAAATGTAAAGTGGTAAATTAGTTTAGTTGGAGAGCTGAGCATCATGTGTTCAGTGATGCTTCAGTGTCACGCTATATTTGTGAGGCTAATTTCTGAGTTAATATCGCAATCCTGAATTTATATCTTGCAATTCTGAGTTTGAGTTTTTATTTCGCAATCCTGAATTTCACGCTATATTTGTGAGGCTCCTGGGGAAGATTTGTCGCTTAACATCATCTGCATTCACATCCACCGCTCAGTAACACCCTCAAATGGCTGTTCTGATTAGTGTTGAGTGGTTAACAGAGCACACACACAATTTTTCTGTGATTTGTTAATGTGTGTGCGCAATCAGTGCAAGCCACTCATTGAAACTTGTGTGAAGTTTGCATATTAAAAATGACAGAAAGATTTGTTCTCTAAGTATTATGGCCAGATGAAGGTCGTCACAAAAAGAAATTGGGTCAAAGCAGAGCAAAAATAGCTAATCCAAATATCTCAGACAGTCACACCCTGATAATGCCCCATTAGAGGAATGAAAATGACCCTTACGGCTTACAGGCCTCTCTTAGTGACGTTTGTTCTGGGTCCATGGCTTAAGTTAGATCAGATCAATTGAGAAGCAGAGAACACTTTTGTGTGTGCTATTATATAAGCAATGGATTTGCTCTGGGACATTAAGCTTACCGATCAGCAGTAAAAGAGAAATGTGCAGCATGAATTTTTGTTAAAGCTCTTAAATTAAATCTGTCTACCAAAAATATATATTTGATTTGTTAGGTTTGTATACATTGTTCTTTTAGTGGTGGGACTACTTTTTTAGGCGGATGGACTTTTGGTTATGTAACAATTCCTGTGGGTGAACGGTACTTTGATAGTTACATCACATCACTTTCCAGCATCCTTGCATGTTTTGTGTCAAAAGGTTCTTTGTTTACTGACTTGACGAGTCATAATGGGAGATAAAATAATCGATATATAGTAAGATGTCACTTACTTTTCCAGCATAAAATCTGACTGGAATAGTAAATAGTTTTTTTTGTCAGTTATGACTTGTTAGATCTAGCATTCTGCCCACTTTAAATCAGAAACAGGGATTAAGTAGTGCGATAAGATTACATTTGTTTGATATTTGAATGAATTAGCGAGAGTGAGAGATGTGTGTGTGTGTGTGTAAATTACCTGCATCGGTGCAGCGTTTCTCTACTAACAGTAAAGCTGCGGGTTTACTTCAAAAACAGTGACGTTACCCATTCATTGCTAAGAAATATACTGACCCTTGCAAGACAGTAGCGCCACATAGCCATATTTTATTACATAAGTGAGCAACACGTTTTCTGTACCCTGAATGTTTCTGTGTGGCAGCTGCCTGACCCCCCCCCCCCCCCCCCCGATCATTGTGAATAAGTGATTTTATCTCACTAGTATACTTCAATTTTGATGCAAACACTATTGTATTCATAGCCTTTCACAGTATACTCCATGTGTGAACACAGACGGTTGACACATGTGCACTAGAAAGATTTAGTCTTGTCTGTGTCTGTGCTATTTCTCTTCAGAAGTCATGAGCGAAACTAGAGTTGTGTGTATCTCTAAAACCTCTCACACAAGTGTGCATCAGCTCGGGCATCTGTTGTTGTTGTGTCTCCAGTACTTTGTTGTTTTTCCATTTATTTTTGTTTAACTGTGGTCTGTGTAAGCTTTTTTAAATAAGGTTTTAAAAAAAATAAGGTAACTGTGTGTTGTTTTTAACTTACAGTTTATATCTCGCAATTCTGAGTTAATATCTGGCAATCCTGAATTTATATCTTGCAATTCTGAGTTTGAGTTTTTATTTCGCAATCCTGAGTTTATACCTCGCAATCCTGAGTTTGAGTTTTTATCTCGCAATCCTCAGTTAACATCTGGCAATCCTGAGTTTATATCTCGCAATCCTGAGTTTATATCTTGCAATCCTGAGTTGAGGTTGTTTTTTTTTAGCTCACAAACTCCTCGTTTTTATCTCGCAATTCTGAGTTAAGATCTGGGAATCATGGTTTTATCTGGCCATCCTCAGTTTTTATCTAGCAAGTTTGAGTTTTTATCTCGCAATCCTCAGTTAACATCTGGCAATCCTGAGTTTATATCTCGCAATCCTGAGTTTATATCTCGCAATCCTGAGTTTAAATCTTGCAATCCTGAGTTTATACCTCGCAATCCTGAGTTTGTACCTCGCAATCCTGAGTTTATACCTCGCAGTCCTGAGTTTATACCTCGCAGTCCTGAGTTTATACCTCGCAGTCCTGAGTTAATATCTGGCCATTCTGAATTTATACCTTGCAATCCTGAGTTTATACCTCGCAATCCTGAGTTTATACCTCGCAAGCCTGAGTTTTTGCCTCGCAATCCTGAGTTTATACCTCGCAGTCCTGAGTTTATACCTCGCAATCCTGAGTTTATACATCGCAATCTGGTTTATACCTCGCAGTCCTGAGTTTATACCTCGCAGTCCTGAGTTTATACCTCGCAATCCTGAGTTTGGATACCGTCGCAATCCTGAGTTTATACCCCGCAATCCTGAGTTTATACCTCGCAATTCTGAGTTTATATCTCACAATCCTGAGTTTATACCTCGCAATCCTGAGTTTATACCTCGCAATCCTGAGTTTATACCTCGCAATCCTGAGTTTATACCTCGCAGTCCTGAGTTTATACCTCGCAGTCCTGAGTTTTTGCCTCGCAATCCTGAGTTTATACCTCGCAGTCCTGAGTTTATACCTCACAGTCCTGAGTTTATACCTCGCAGTCCTGAGTTAATATCTGGCCATTCTGAATTTATACCTTGCAATCCTGAGTTTATACCTCGCAATCCTCAGTTTATTCCTCGCAATCCTGAGTTTATATCTTGCAATCCTGAGTGTATATCTCGCAGTGCCTGAGGTTTTATACCTCGCAATCCTGAGTTTATACCTCGCAATCCTGAGTTTATACCTCGCAATCCTGAGTTTATACCTCGCAATCCTGAGTTTATACCTCGCAGTCCTGAGTTTATACCTCGCAATCCTGAGTTTATACCTCGCAGTCCTGAGTTTATACCTCGCAGTCCTGAGTTTATACCTCGCAGTCCTGAGTTTATACCTCGCAGTCCTGAGTTTTTGCCTCGCAATCCTGAGTTTATACCTCGCAATCCTCAGTTTATTCCTCGCAATCCTGAGTTTATATCTTGCAATCCTCAGTTTTGCAATCGACAATTCCTAGTTTTGGCCTAGCAATCCTGAGTGTTACCTCGCAATTCTGAGTTTATATCTCGCAATCCTGAGTTTAAATCTTGCAATCCTGAGTTTATACCTCGCAATCCTGAGTTTATACCCAGTTTATACCTCGCAATCCTGAGTTTATACCTCGCAATCCTGAGTTTATACCTCGCAATCCTGAGTTTATACCTCGCAGTCCTGAGTTTATACCTCGCAGTCCTGAGTTTATACCTCGCAGTCCTGAGTTTATACCTCGCAATCCTGAGTTTATACCCAGTTTATACCTCGCAATCCTGAGTTTATACCCAGTTTATACCTCGCAATCCTGAGTTTATACCTCGCAATCCTCAGTTTATTCCTCGCAATCCTGAGTTTATATCTTGCAATCCTCAGTTTTTATCTTGCAAATCCGGGAGGTTAGTTTCTCGCAAAAGTCCACCAATTTTTTTTTTCAGAAATGTGAGTTTATATCTTGCAATTCAGACTGTTTTCAGAATTGTGAGATAAAAAAATTGCAATTACTATGTTTATTTTTGTTCCCGCAAATATTCAAAGCGCACGTGCCAGCTGAGTGTATGGAGTATGTATAGTTAGAAAAATACAGTATGTCCATATTATGTTAATGACCGTATTTATGCCATGCACTCAATACATGTTCCCTATCAAAGTATATGTTGGGCTTATGTCTTGTGGCTGTACTTCTGTTGTTGTGTGGCTATCCTATATGTTGCTGTTTATTCAAAATGAGAGATGAGTCCTAATGATTGTCTATGGTAATCGGCATTAAGCCACACATGCTGTCAATAGAGCTTAACCTGTATTTAACCCCAAACATTCCTTTTAAAGATCCTGTCCCCAGTGTTAGCATGACAATAAGTAGCTAAAGTGAGCATGAAACAGCCAAGGGACTTGCACTTTCCACAGTGATTCCACAGCCATCGGCAGATCCTCACCTGTCTCTGGGTTTTCCAGACATAGTTTCCATTGTTTCGCTATATTGAGCTGGAATGTGTAACGGCTGTGTGGAACTCGGGGTCACATGAAGAAACAAGGCGGTCTGTTCACCTCTCACTCTCGCCGGGAATCCGAGAACACATTGGAAACGAAATGGGAATGATGCTGGTTATGGCAGCCCAGAGCTATATATACTGTCTCACCGGCTTCTTGAACCGCATGCCAATCTGTCACAGGTTGTGGTTGCTAGGTTATTAAATATATAGATAGGTTGACAGTGCTATTCAGAATAAAAGCATGTGAACTCTGTTTGTGTGTGTTTGGATGAGCTGTAATCTTTTCTAATGCAGCTCAGATCATTATAGCATCAGCTTTTCACCACATTACTTCCCACAGCTCTTTCATCTCCCCGTCACTCATCGTCACGCTCTGAGATTTTCTCGACTTGCCCGGTCAGATTATTTTTACTGTATGAAGGAAACTGAACATGTTGACAGAAAAATCCTTTGCTCTGAAACAGGGATTAATATAAATAGCTGCTCCCTCAGGAGCCTGTCATAAACACAGAGCCTTAAAGATTTATTTAAAGTGAACTAGGACACCGTACTTTAACTTTTTATTGCAGTTGATTAATCTTCGCTAAAACTTTTAATTACTGTAGTTTTAAATTATACTTTACATGCCACAATCATGACTTAATATCTCACAATGTGACTTTATATCTCAGTTTCTCATTATTGCAACTATAATTCATAATGTGACTTTATATCTCTGTTTGCGATTTAGTTTCTCATAATTGCAACTACATACTATTACTTGACTTTAGTGCATATCTCGCAATTGTTACTCAATTTCTCATAATTGTAACTTCATATCTTACAATGTGACATTATATTTCACAATAGAATGTTTCTCATAATTGCAACATACTGTAATTAACATTGTGTTTCACAATATCTCTCATTTCCAACTTAGTTTCTCATAATTGTGACTATATCTAACATGACTTTGTATCTTGCAGTTGTGACTTTGTTTTTGTTAACTCATAATTGTGAGTTAAATCTCGCAATGGTATTTTAGCCTATATCTTATAATTGTTACTGTCTTACAATGTGACATTATATCTCTTGATTTTGTTTTTCATAATTGCACAATAATTACAACGTGACATCATATTTCACAGTATCTCACAGTTTTGTCACCATTTCGATAATCTGTTGTGACTGTTTCTCATAATTGCGAGTTAAATCTCGCAATGTAACTCACATTTGCAACTCAGTTCCTTATAATTGCAAATTTACATCTTACAATGTGAATACTCACCCCCCCCCCCCACCCCCCCCCACCCCCATAGTTCTCACAATTGCTGTGTGTGTGGGTATATATATATATATAATGTATATATGTATGTGTATATTCGCAACAAATTATGTAGAAAAGTATATTTTAGAGTAATATTAAACATTTTCAATAAATAAAAAAAGGTCGTGTTTGTATGTTCATATATATATATATATTTTATATATATATATATAATATCGATATATATATAATATATATTATACAAAAATACACACAAATAATGTAGAAAAAAAAGTAATATTTAAACAATATTGCAGTTTTCACAAAAACATTTCAATTAATTTTCATTTAAATAAAATGCCAATAATATCAAGGCCAGTATTATCAGTTTTGACTCTGTTGCCTTTATTAAATAATTAATTTTTATCAAAATCAATGGGGATTTCAATAAGATAACAGCATTAAACACCCTAGTTTACATACTGAGATACTGATGCTAATCGGTATTCAACTAAATGTAATTTAAATTCAGTTTTACTACAAAAATTATAAAATGTCTCACCGGGATTATATGAAATGAATTTACCCAGTGAATTGGATTTCCCAACACTACTTACTTTTAATTAGTTAGCTCTCCAGCTCTGTACCAATGCATAAATAGCAGCATGATATCAGCCAAAACCACCGTGCTCTCTGCTCTCTGTTAAAAACAGTCAACTGTTAATTTACTGCATTACTAAAATGCAGCTGCAAACATTTTAATTTGTGGATGCCAGCATTACCATAAGCTCTTGAATGAAGGCAGCTCTGCTGTAGGTTATCTCACCCTGTGCAGCAATTCAGCCTCATCAGGAAACTCCATTGGCTGTGAGAATTCATCAGGCACGGCTTATTAACTCACACAGGCAAGGGTTTATGGGATGAAACGGGGCTAAAACAAGACTCTGTAGAGCAGGTTTTAATTGGGGATTTCTCTCTCTCTCACACACACACACACACACACACTTTTTCATGATTTATTCAGAGAAAGCAGCCCCTGTTGAGTCTCTAGTGGCCATCTCTCGATCACTGAAGGAGTGCACAGCCATACGGATGCTAGAAGAGGCAGGAAAAATTGGAAGCATGACTGTGGAACGATACCGAATGATAACTTTGTGTTTGGGATTGTAAATCTAAAGGAAACGAGCAGACGATGTTGTAATGGATGTGATTGCATCGTTGGGCACTGAGAGTCTCACATTTCAGCTCAAGTCATCCCTATAAACACCTTTATTTAAGCACAGTGACATTTCCCAGCAGGCACCAGTCCACATTTAGCACATGCATATAGCGCTGGCAGAGCGATGGGGTGAGGGATGATGCATGAGCTCAGGCTGTGGCTCATGTGTAGATGGAGGTCTGGTATGCATGCATGGTCGTTTTTAGTAAGACTGCTGGGGTGAGGAAAAATGTATTTACCGATGCACTGTAATTCTTTCACAAACAATTCTGAATTGATCCATAAAAATCATTATCTTAACTTTAAATGATTCTTTTTATGCTACAATAATAACTTTATATATCACAATGTGACTTTATATATCACAGGTAGGGATGTAATGATTAACTGCGAGCCGGTTGAAAATCGATTTAAATATGTGACGATTCAAATCGGTTGAGATGCTAAGCAAATCGCGATTCAGTTAGGGGGTAGGAGTTTATATGAATGCATGTCTGAGGGGAACTTTCTGTCTTTCGATGCTATTTTTTCTTTTCCTCTTGCCATAATCCATATTAAAGTTCATAAGTGCAGCGCTGCTTTGTTTACAGCGGAAACCAAAGAAACGCTTTAAACGCTTTAATATCTCACAATTGCTACTCAGTTTCTCATAATTGCAAATTATATCTTACAATACGGGCGGTATGACGGTATATGTATCGTTACCGCTGAATAAAGTGTCTATCGTTAGAGATTTTGCCGCATCGTGTATTCCACGGTATGCAAATATATCGGCATAATTTATAAATCTGTCTAATTTACCTGTTGCTGTCTGTCATTATTAATGTTAATCACTCACTGCACTTGACTGAACCACTTTTGGATATTTAATAAGAATCATGTTCATGTTTGATGCAGTGTTTTATTTATACACTTTATTCGATTTCTGTAATATTTCTTACTACATGTTAAATAAACCTAGCTGAATAAATTAAATGTTCATTTCATATTTATTTGTTCTGTTGTGTTTGTAATTTGCTTCTTTTCCTTATTTTATAACAAAATTTTAATCAAATGAAAATGGCAATAAGCAAGATATATATTGGTATCGTGAAATAAAATTTCTCATGCCGTGAAATAAGATTTTGGTCATATCGCCCACCCCTATCTTACAATATGACACATCTCACATGATGCTGTTTTTCATTTTTAAAACCTATATCTTCTGTAGTTGCGACTTCATAATTGGATCTTGCAGCTGCGACTTAGTTTCTCAAAACTGTGAGTTTATATCTTATAATGTGACATTATATCTCTCATGATATTATACTATATCTCACAACATGACTTCTTATTTCAAACCTCATCCCGCAATTACCTTTTAGTTTTTGACTATGAGGCAGGCACAGTCTTGCATAAACAAGTGCCATGCTGCACTAACAGTTTAGATATGCAAGCTATATGGTAATTCTGTAATGTTCCCCAACCCTAATGATTACGAGCCTGAATTATTTTTTATATATCAAGATTTGAGCTCTCTCTCTCTGATACCAGGTTGATTTGCTGGTTTTAGCTTGTTTAAGCTGGTTTGAATTCCCTGCTTGGTGAATGATGTTGAACTGGTGTATTTGCAGGAATATTGAACATACATATATGTTCAGTGCACAAAAACACACATTCATTCATTCACTCCAGAGGTTTCTAACAAAGAGCCCACACTGACCTTTCATACTCACATTCTGTTGTTTATCCGTCCTCTCTTTCTGTCTCTGTTTCTCTCATCCATTTAATGAGCCACTTTTGAATCAAATTAGCCTCTCAAAGCAGGTCTGTACCCCCTATACAACTAATGGACTGAATGCATGATATATGGGCATCAGATTTGTGCCTCACATGTTGCACACATGGGTTTGCAGAGAGGCTTATGTGAGGCTACACTGTAAAAAATGACTGTGAATTTAACAGTAAAAGACTAAAAATGCTACAGTAAAAACCTGTTAAATGGTTAACGGTAAATTCCCCTACTATATACGGTGAAAAACGTATTGGACATTACATGTATGGACATTAAAAATTTTTTTTTTTTTATGTTAGTATACTGTTTGGAAGTGAAAAAGACAGTATTATAATTTCGTATAAACCGTAATGGACTTCCGAATTACTGCGTTACATTTCAAGTTTGATGTTTTTTTTGTTGAAATAACTGTTTTTTCTTAGTTTTTTATCAGTTATGTTCATTAGGGTTGTATGTTACATATAATGTTGTTAAATTAATGTTTATTGCATTATTTCAGTTTTGTGTGTTACCATGATGGTGTTTAGTTTTTGTGTGAATGACACTGTGCACCTTCTGTATTTGTTATTATTTAAAAGCTGCTTGTGTTGGGATTTGGTTCATCATGTGACTTTCTAATCACCATTTGTTTTTGGTGGTTATTAGTGTATTACAAAGTTACAAAACAGATTTCAGTAATTCAATAGGTCGATATATTAACATTATATCAGTTAATGAAATTACGGTATTTAACTGTACATTTAAGTTAAAACCGTAAAACCTAAAACGCTGCTACCGTATTTTTTACAGTAAAATTCTGGCAACCACAAATTTTACGGATTTTTTTTTACAGTGTAGGTTAAGGCACGTTCAGTTATTCCACCCCTACTGAAGTATTTTAAGGGCTTTTTCTATGCAAGGGTTGTGTAATTCAGTGTAATGCAGCACATTAGGTATCTCCCCCCGCTCATATGCATGGCTCAGTTCACTGAGCTGTGTGATTGAATACAGTTATGAAACGTGGAAAATGGATGTCGGTTGAGGGTAATCCCTTCCTCTGAATCTCGCACTGGGTACATTTGGGCTAACGGGAATATGAGGTTCGTATTTGAAGCAAATCCTCTCAAGTTGCTCTGTGTGTGATTTCAAGCGTTACAGCTCTTAAAAATGTGTAGAACTAGTGCACTTCATGTTTTGTTTCCTTCAGTGTGTAACGAATCAGCTCATGGGAAATATGAATAATTAACCATAACTCGTTATAATTAATTATGAATATTTTAGATCCGCTTGTAGATATTTAGCTGACCTCTCAGGTCAACTGTCTTGTCAATTCTAAGAAAGTTAATTTCCTGGTTAAGGGAAATAACTTTCTTACTGTACAATTCTACAAAGCTTGTAGCATAAATCTGCATGATTAAGTGACTCCAGTTATAAGCAAACAATGAACCACGTCAAGTGTGATACAAGTAAGGTTTTATTAACTACATAAACACTTAAACTAGTCTAACATCCTACATAAACACATAAACTGGTCTAACATACACATATACACATAAACTGGTCTAACATACACAATCACACACACACACACACATACGTGGTATAGGACAGGGTTAAAGTTTACTCAGTACAGAAAGAGGCATAAGGAATGAAATTTATGGAACCATTGGCATATTCAGCAGATCTACACCTGAGGGATACGTCAGATTCTTAGTTCAAACACACCTTTGTAAAAAGGTGTAACTGATACTTAATGTATCAATTAATAAGACTAAGTTTGATACTTGCGAGTCTCGTCTGTCTGAAAATAGATTCCTGATGCAATCTTAAGGCTCAAGATCTTGCTGAAGTTGGTTGATGAGAAAGAACCAGTTTGCGTCAGAGTAACTTGATGAATGGGAAGGACAAGGCCGAAGCCTGGCACAAGCTTAGCGTTTCCGGGAGCGTTTCTCACATCTTCATCTTAGCATCTGACCATAACCACCGACTGGGGAGGGTCCCTGGAGCAGGGCCTTTAAGGTCGGAGAAGATCCCCGCATTTCAAGATGGGCTAGTCCAATGAGAAAGATGGAAATTCCAAGAGGGAGGTGGCAATTACTGGAGGGTTTACGACCCTTTGTCTCCAAGCATGATAATTTGCAAATGGACTTAAATCGAAAATATTAACGATTCTCAGGGCCCTAATAAATATTGCCTATGTACCAATATATAATAAACACGCTTGTTTCGATCATAAGAAGGAGAATTCATAGATACTAAACATGGTAGAGATATATATACAGTGGGTACGGAAAGTATTCAGGACCCCCTTAAATTTTTCACTCTTTGTATATTGCAGCCATTTGCTAAAATCATTTAGTTATTTTTTTTTCCTCATGAATGTACACACAGCACCCCATATTGAAGAAAAACACAGAATTGTTGACATTTTTGCAAATTTATTAAAAAAGAAAAACGGAAATATCACATGGTCCTAAGTATTCAGACCCTTTGCCTCAGTATTTAGTAGAAGCACCCTTCTGATCTAATACAGCATTGAGTCTTTTTGGGAAAGATGCAACAAGTTTTCACACCTTGATTTGGGATCCTCTGCCATTCCTCCTTGCAGATCTTCTCCAGTTCTGTCAGGTTGGATGGTATACGTTGGTGGACAGCCATTTTTAGGTATCTCCAGAGCTGCTCAATTGGGTTTAAGTCAGAGCTCTGACTGGGCCATTCAAGAACAGTCACAGAAATGTTGTGAAGCCACTCCTTCGTTATTATAGCTGTGTGCTTAGGGTCATTGTCTAACCTTCGGCCCAGTCTGAGGTCCTGAGCACTCTGGAGAAGGTTTTTGTCCCGGATATCCCTGTACTTGGCCGCATTCAACTTTCCCTCGATTGCAACCAGTCGTCATGTCCCTGCAGCTGAAAAACACCCCCAGAGCATGATGCTGCCACCACCATGCTTCACTGTTGGTACTGTATTGGACAGGTGATGAGCAGGTTTTCTCCACACATACCGCTTAGAATTAAGGCCAAAAAGTTCTATCTTGGTCTCATCAGACCAGAGAATCTTATTTCTCACCATCTTGGAGTCCTTCAGGGTTTTTTTAGCAAACTCCATGCAGGCCTTCATGTGTCTTGCACTGAGGAGAGGATTCCGTCGGGCCATTCGCAAATAAACGCCCTGACTGGTGGAGGGCTGCAGTGATGGTTGACTTTCTACATTTTTCTCCCATCTCCCGACTGCATCTCTTGGAGCTCAGCCACAGTGATCTTTGGGTTCTCTTTACCTCTCTCACCAAGGCTCTTATCCCCCGATAGCTCAGTTTGGCCGGAAAGCCAGCTCTAGGAAGGGTTCTGGTCCCAAACGTCTTCCATTTAAGGATTATGGAGGCCACTGTGATCTTAGGAACCTTAAGTGCAGCAGAAAAATTTTTTGTAACCTTGGCCAGATCAGTGCCTTGCCACAATTCTGTCTCTGAACTCTTCAGGCAGTTCCTTTGACCTCATGATTCTCATTTGCTCGGACATGCACTGTGAGCTGTAAGGTCTAACATAGACAGGTGTGTGGCTTTCCTAATAAAAAAAAATCAGTATAATCAAACACAGCTGGAATCAAATGAAGGTGTAGAACCATCTAAAAGATGATCAGAAAAAATGGACAGCACCTGAGTTAAATATAATAGTGTCACAGCAAAGGGTCTGAATACGTAGGACTATGTGATATTTCAGTTTTTCTTTTTTAATAAATTTGCAAAAATGTCAACAATTCTGTGTTTTTCTGTCAATATGGGGTGCTGTGTGTACATTAAATGAGGAAAAAAAAGTAACTTAAATTATTTTAGCAAATGGCTGTAATATAACAAAGGGTGAAAAATTTAAGGGGGTCTGAATACTTTCCGTACCCACTGTATGTAAGCTGACAGGAGTGTGTTTCGATTATAAGTCTGCATAACAGTATACAGTTTCAAAGACCAAATACACGATGACAATAATATACCCAATGACCTGAAGGATCATGTGTGTCCATTCAAAGAAAGGTTTTCCTATTAACTAATTAGTAGAAAAGTCCATTTCTACTCTGCTGTGCTTCTGGGAAATGCAGTGAGAGTCTCTGCTCACATTCCTCTGGGCAATAAACAGTGATATCCGCGTTGGTTGCCATGGAACCAGAGGCCTGTTCGGCTTCCTGAGGTGTTACGCATTTCGGGGGGGAGGGAAGGGTTCATGGGTCCTCATATGGCTTGTTAACTGAGGGGGTTACAGAGTATTTGTTAAATATAAAAACAAAATATATATTGTGTGTTTGATTGGTCCAGACGCTACAGTGCATTGTGAAGAGTGAGAGTGTAGTCTCACCGCACCGGATGTTTGACTATCGACATTTATGTTATACTTTGTATTAGGGGTGTGAATCGTCACTGGTTTCACAATTACGATTATCGAGTGTGTTATACGATTAATGATTCACGAGTATATAAATTTTTTTTGTTTTGTGCATTTTTATTAAATTATATAAGCAGGCTACTTTTTTAAAATAATTACAAATTAATAATGCATAAAAACAATTAAGAACTTAACCAAACAAATATAGCTTCACAACAAGCAAATATAAAGTAATAAATGGGGGAAAAGACAATTACAAGGGATAAACAAAAAGTACTTTAAGTAGACGTGTACATAGACAGTGGCAGCGTAATAGGCTGCATTCACAATTTCGTATCATAAAAGTATTCGGAGATGCAAGTGCATTTAACCACAGCCGCGATCAAGCTTCAGGACAAACAAACACACAGCGCATGTGAGTTTTGTGCATCTATGAAATTTCTTTTCCAATTTTATTCATCAAAGAATCCTGAAAAAAATATAGCAGTTTCCAAAAAACATATTTGGCACAACTGTTGCCAACATTGATCATTCTAATAATAAATCAGCATATTAGAATGATTTCTGAAGATCATGTGACACTTTATACTGGAGTAATGATGATGGAAATTTAGCTTTACATCACAGAAATAAATTATATTTGAAAGTATATAAAAAATAGAAAACAGATATTTTACATTGTAATAATATTTCACAACATTACTGTTTTTTCTGTATTTTTGATCAAATAAATGCAGCCTTGATGAGCAGAAGAGACTTCTTTCAAAAAACATTACAAATCTTACTGATCCCAAACTTTTGAGCGGTATGTAATTGTAATTATATTTTTTTTTTTTTTTTTGTAAATACATATATTGTACGTGTTTTTACAGAAAATAGCGGACATAGGTATTATGTAACTAATACTAAGTTGAAATGACAGTAAAGACACTTGGAATTGTATGAAATTTATTTTCCTTTTTTTTTTAAACTTTCTATTCATCAAAGGATCCTGAAAAAAACTTTGCATGAAATAATTAAGCGGTAATGTAAAATTCAACAGACATTTCTGAAGGATCATGTGACCCTGAAGACTGGAGTAATGGCTGCTAAAAATTCAGCTTTGTCATCTCAGCAATAAATTATATTTAAAATATTTTAGAATAGAAACCAGTTATTCTAAATTGTAATAATATTTCACAATATTACGGATTTTACTGTATTTTTTTATTAAATAAATGTAGCCACGGTGAGCATAATAGACTACTTTCAGAAATATAATTTTGTTTTACTAACTTTTGAACTCTGGCTTATATTAGAGCTTATATTAGAGCTACAAAACTTTTTTTAATGGCAAATTTAAATCTGCAGAATTCACAACAAGTGTTAAATACATCAATTTCTATTTATTTATTTTTTTGTCATTTTTATCAGTTGTTAAGCCATGAATAAATGCCGGTCAGTCAAAGGTCATTTGAGACACTTCACATAGTAGTTTATGAACAAATGTCATTGAAAACACATTCACATTTCATTCCCATGAGAACATTGCACCCTCGTAGCATAGTGGAGTGCAACAAGATAACAGAAATGTAAGGGGTGTTTTCCACCGAGAGTGAAAGTCAATGTTTTAAAATAAGCATGCTCCCCGCTGGGCAGCGAGTTGATTCGAGTGCATTGGGCATGCATGCGGTTTGCTGTCTGAGTTAATGACTTCATTAAATTCTGTGTGCCACTGAGAGCAGAGCGCGGACCCCTCGATCTCTGAACCGCAACTAAAACATCATCAGAATGCATGTCAGTTGCGGTGGAGCTCCCTGTTTCTGCACGCTTTGCGCTCTAATGGATCACAGCAGAGCCTAAGGCCTGAAAGATACTCCACACAATTCTGTGAAAATGCTTCAAGCTACACAAACTCACTGTATCAGAACGAAATTCATAACATAATGTAAGTGTGCACTGTGTTCTCAGTGTTGCTGTCAGTGGTGTAAACCATCAGAAGACGCTCAGGTTTATCTTAGTGAGAACCAAATCAGTGTGATTTATGAACCGATAATGAGGAATGATGGTAAGAGATTGATTTGTTAATTCGTTCATTCATTCACTCATTTGTTTGTTTGTTCATTACGCTTGTTTTTCCACCAAACTTCACCTCTTGGAAAATGTGTCTTTTTTTATTTATTTAAATTATATTGTATTTCATTTTATTTTTGTTGCATAAAAGCAATATTATTGTGGACAAGAATTATTCTGTGAAAGAAATTAACAGTTTTTTTTTTTTAGCAAGGATGCATTAAATAGATGAAAGGACATTTATAATGTAATATATAATTTTTTTTCCCCAAATTAATTCTGTTCTTTTCAACTTTATCAAAGAATCAACACTGATAATAAAAAGAAAGCACCAAATCATCTTTACCATCACATGGATAAATTACATTTTAAAATATATTCCAAAAGAGAACAGTCATTTTCAATTGTAATACTATTTCACATATATTATTTTACTGTATTTTTGGTCAAATAAATGCAGCTTTGGTGAGCATAAGAGACTTCTTTCGAAAACTTAAAAAAGAAATCTTACCAGGAAAAGAAAAATTGCAATCTGCTTAAAACAAAGAAATTAAACCATTCATACCATGTTGACTTAATGTTGATATTGTTATTAACAAGTGTAATATATGTGAAAATAAAATAAAGTTTTATTTGTATCAAATGTACTACAACATATGGCATGAAAATGTACACTGAAAGAAAAAAAAAATCTGTAGAAAAATGGATAATATCCTGGCAGACAATTAATCTGTCAACCCTAATACACAATTCAATGTGTGATTCAGCAAATTCCTTCATATTAACACAGTACACTTGCCCGTATTTTTACAGGCTTTTCTTCAAGTGTACGAAATAGTATTAACACAGTACACTTGCCCGTATTTTTACAGGCTTTTCTTCAAGTGTACGAAATAGTGTCAATGATCCACCTTATGTAACAAACTGCTGTCAGATTCAGTGTGTAATGTACAACTCCTCTGAGGCGTCTTGCGCATTCATTGAATATGCATAAATGTGTGTGTGTGTGTGTCAGAGGGTGGATGAAAGGGAAGAAGAAATAGTGTGACTGTCGTTTTAGTTCTCTGACACTGACAGTCTCTCTGCAGTGTGTGTGCAAACCTCACACTCCCGCTCTCCGTTTCACTGAGAAAAGAGAGAATGAGAAACGGATGCCAGTGGTTCAACCGCTCCTGTCCTTAATCACTCAGCGCAATCAGTACCTTTACATCTGGATCAATGCTCATATCTGTGCTCATCAATAACAATCACAAATAACAATGCAAATCAATAGTAATTGATTATGAAGTTAATCAACGGTGGATTTGATTATTGATTAGTATTGATTAGGTGCGTTCATCATTGATTTAGTGAAAAATAACACATTCAGTCCGATTTTTTTTAAAGGGGTCATAGGATGCAATTTCAAGTTTTCTCTTTGGAGTGTTACAAACTGTTTGTGAATAGATAAGATCCCTAAAGTTGCAAAGACTAAAGTCTCAAACCCAAAGAGATATTCTTTATCAAAGTTAAGACTCGTTCACGCCCTCCTAAAACGGCTCGTTTAAACACGCCCCCTCAAATCTACATCAATATCTACAAAGATTAGCATAACGCCGCCCGAATGTTCACGCAAAGAAAGAAGGCATAACTTTTATTCTCGCTGTAGTATTGTTGCTGCTGCCGTCATGTCGTGGAGACGCTGTGTGTTTCGTTGTGAAAGCGAAACTACTTTGTTTGGTCTTCCAAAAGAAAACACGACTAGAAATCAGTGGTTAAGTTGTATTTACAACACTGTTCCAGAACACTTTCGAAGCCCAAATATTCAATTCAGCTACTACAATGCTGGCTGTTCTGACTCAGACTGTAAGTACTTTTTCATATTTAAAGGATTTGCCACTTATGATTCAAATGCGAGTTTTGAGCAGTGGACAGTAGCGCTTGTTGTTTGTCATTTATCTGATCACAAATGCAGACATGGTTTTGTTTACGCGGCGCGATGCAACATGTAAAAAGACAGTATAAGTCATTATAATAAATAATAATTATGTCCCCACTGTATGCAACAAATGCCTCGTTTTAATAGGGTTGTGAGGGTGTAAGACGTGGTTTCCCACCGTTATCGACTGTGACAACCACCGGTATTACCGTATCACTGTGGGTGGTGGCTGGCGGGGTTAAGTTCGTTATGAGTTCCCTCTTGTTCCTTTTAGTTCGCTTTCAACTGGCTTGTGAAGTGCCGGGCGCATTTTATCTTTTACTTTCAAATTACGCGAATTCGGCGTCAAGCATTGTTCGTCTTCGAAGTTCTTTCCTCTTATCCTCGATTTCTTGTCTCTTTCGGCTTTCGGAAAGAGCTTGAAAAAAGCTCTCGCATACAAGTTATTAACTTTCACTTTCATTAGCGTGCAATGATCAGAACGGTGATTCACATTCAGCAACAACACTCCCCTCAGAACTTTATTAACAAAACGCATAAAAAACACTAATAATAACAATTACTTAAATGTTATGCTACTCGAGCTTAATAGGTCTATAAACACTGAAAATCAGCAACACTCGTTGAACCAAATAAATAAGACACTACTTGCTAAAGTTTATTACAAAACAATAAGAAAGTTGGAGGCACGAGCATATACACCTTCTTGCTGTAAAATAAAATAACAAAATACACAATTTTAACTAAAGTATCGGCAAACCTGTGGAACCAACTAAATAAGAACCGATGTTTAAAAAAACTCCATCAAAGGCTTTTCAAAATCTAAAATATTCCAAACGGCCTTTACATTTCCTCTAAACTCTTCTGCCATCGTCTTGATATTTCCTCACCTCACTCGTGTCAGTCAGAGCTCGACTCCCTCTCCTCATTTACATAAAATCTGATCTGAACCTCTAACTGAACTAGTCTAAAGATTTTTGTGACTATAAATAAAAATCTCAAATACGCGGTAGCGCCAAAGACGTAACCGGTTGTTGCGGCTTAACCCCGGTATACCAAAAACCCAGTATAATCCGCAAGCATGTTTTAATGGTTTTTAAAAATGTTTTTTGTCTGTCGCTCCGGGAGACGGCATCACAGTATGGTGAGAGGCGTAACATTTCCCTTTCACACGCTTGGTATTCGGCCACTCTCAACGCAGCTGGATAGCTGGCCAATCACAGCACACCTCGCTTTTTGAGACCAATGAGCTTTGTAAAAATCGAAGCGTTTCAAAAAGGCGGGGCATAGAGAAACAATAATGTACAGTATGTGGAGAATAATGTGTTTTTTTTTTTTACTTTAAACCGTATAAACACATTTCATTACCCCAAATACACCAAATAATGTTATTTTAAGCAACATCATATGACCCCTTTAAAGAAAAGACTCCTCTTGGACAATGTGGACAGTGAACATGTAAAACCAGAATCTGTGTGCTAAAGTCTGCGGTGTGTAGTATGACCATTTAGTTCACATGCAAAACATCATCCCATAGCGTGTCTACCTGGGCTCCTGACAGCGTGATAACGTTGCTATGTATGGTTGCCATGCAACAAGCTGTTGGTAACTGTATCTTTTAGACTATAATCGGGCGAGATATGTCTCTCTTTAGTGTTCATCTCATTCAAAGTATGTTCTATAGAAGTATTTCCTGACAACCCCCATGCTGATAAGACCAGGATAGCTGTTTTGGATGCTGGTGCACTGGCTTCTTTATTAGCATGAAGGGTTGGTTCAACTAAAAATGAAAATGTAATGTTGTTCTAAACTCATAAGCTGTTCTTTTTATGTGGAACATAAAAGGAGATGTTTATTAAAATGTTCAATGACAACATAAAAGTAACCTAAAAATCGTCCAAATGAACATATTGACAAAGCCACATGACAGCTTCGTATGGAGAACATGCTGAAATGTATGCAAATCATCAAAAACAATGCTATCGCATGACTTCAGAAGACTTTGCATATAGTGCATGTCATATGTACTTTTTCTATGGTGCTTTTATTTATTTTTGGTCCATTTTGGCTCTACAGCGTCAGTCCCCATTCACTTGCATTATATGGAAAACAGCTGGTAAGCCTCTCCTTTTGTTTTCTACAGAAGAATGAAAGTCAGACCTTGTGTATTTTGCCGCAAATTCATCTGTCACTTGCTAGCATTCGGGATGCCATCATGAACAGGTTTCATGTCCTCATCCTTTAACACCGTCAACAAAATTACCCAAGCTAAAGGCAAATAAAACCTAGAGGCACATCCTGGTTCACTTGCAATGAAGATAAACAGGGTTTAGGCATATGCATATGTCAGTTTTTTTATTCATTTTGGTCGGACCTATGCCATTCATGGTCTATTTTATTTAAAATGCTTTTTTTAATTGCACATTATACATTAAACAGTTATAATCCATTATTTTATATACCTTAAGCAAAACCAGTTGAGAACCGCTCTGATAGATGGTTTGCTTTGGACACACTGTGATCATAAAAGCATGTATGTGAGAAGCAAACATGCTGTTACTTGTGTAATTGCGTTCCTACCATAGTTCCTCTCTCTCTCTCTTTCTCTCAGCATGCACGCTTTCATTAACACTTTTGCTTGCGTCACATTCATGTGCGAACACTCTAATATGTCTCATGTGTCATTCACACCCGCAGCCTTCCACACACATAAGGGTGTCACTTCAGTGCTGGGCACTCTTATGTCCCATAAGTTGATTTTTTTATTAGAACTAACAGATTTACAACTCTTTGTTACGTGACGGTCCCATTAAGAAGTCTTGGGAACGTTTTACCATTTTTTCAAAAACTTGCATTCTTGAAATATGAACGTTTGTCATATAAAATATGAATTATTACTAACTTTAAATCTAAATAATGAAGTAATCATAAAGCATTTCAATATTTATTGTCAAAATGAATTATATCACTATATAATAAATACAATATGTGACCCTGGAGCACAAAACCAATACACATTTGAGATGTGGTGTAAATGACATTTGCTGGTTCAGAAAAACATGACAGAATCCTCCTGCAATAAATGGGTCTCTGCTAAAGGACAGATAAAAGAAACTTGTGAAAGTTAAAAGTATGTTTTAAAAGAAAAAGTTCTCATTTCTAAAAGTCCACAGGACCAAAAGTGCCCATAGCCGGAGAAACACCCATAAACACACACTCTCGTTCTCCCATATATTCCCCTGACACTCCATTGATTCGTGTTATATGCTGCATTAGCGCTGAGGCTGCACTCTCTCCAGCAGTGATAGATGAGGTGGAGATAACAGCGGCCGATGTGCGCAAACCCTCCAATCATTTACCTGACAGTCACTCCACTCGCCCTGGGAAAAGGGCACCTTGCCAGGGTCTCCTCTCTCAGCTCCTCCCTTCCGTCCCCTGCGTTCCTGTAACATCCCGCATCGTTCTCTTTCACCCCGCCATCACCACGGGCGCTAATGCTGAATCGCGTTAACAACACATTGCTCACCCCAGGCTCATGGCAACACTATCAATCACACAACCGCCGCACACAGGATGTTGTCTAATAAATACAGCCCCCAATGCTTCCTCTGTCAAACTCTGCCGGTGGGCTTGAATTTGATGTAATCAACACTCAGGTGGCTAGGATATCCTAAATAATCACTACTGTCGAATCCATTTTTTTTTACCCAGAATGCTTTGGGCTAACAACACCATTGTAAAGGGTTAGTTCACCCGAAAATTCAAATTAGCCCATAAATTACTCACCCTCAAGTCATCCTAGGTGTATATGACTTTCTTCTTTCAGATGAATCCAGTCGGAGTTATATTAAAAAATGTCTTTGATCTTTCAAGCTGTTTAATGCCAGTCAGTGGGTGTTGCATTGCTTCAGTTCAAAAGAAGTTAAATAAAAAGCGCCCATCCATAAAAAAGTGTCTCACATGGCTCCGGGGGGGTGAACAAAGGCCTTCTGTAGTGGATCGATGCATTTTTGTAAGAGAAAATAACCATATTCAAAACGTAATAATCACTTTAATCTAGCTTGCGCTCACAGTTGTACACGGAAACAGTTCCGGGCAGATGACGTATGAGGGTTCCAGCGCTGCGGGCATGGACTCCACCATGCACGCGCCGCTCAGTTAATTGACGAACCTCGTGAAACGCAGCTGGAGATCAAAAACCAAGAACAAAACGGTCACTAATTGAGAAGTACAAATGAGGATTGTAACTGAATTGAATGTCGGAGATTTTGATATACTTCTGCACAGTAGGAGTACTACTCGGTTTTTCCTTTGCTATATAAAGTTAGATTACCTTTGCTTCCTTTGCTCCGTTACAAACGCTGGTTTTTCGACGATATCTCACCTGCGCCATGCGCATGCTTGACTCATACGCCACTCCTCCCGGAAAACTGTTTCCGTTGTACAACTGGTCTTGCGGCAAGCTACGATAAAGGTGATTATTACTTTTGGAATATGGATATTTTTTCGTGTATCAAAAAGCATCGATTCGCTACGAGAAGCGGCCTTGTGTTCACCCCCCGCCGCCGTGTGAGACACTTTTTATTTATGGATGTTCGCTTTTTATTTAACTTCTTTTGGACAGAAGCAATGCAACACCCGCTGACTGCATTTAACATCGGTTTTGAAAAATCGTAGACTATTTTTATTATATTAATTTTTAAAAATTATAACTCCAACTGGATTCGTCTGAAGGAAAAATAATTGCAGTTGTAATCCATAATTGTATGGAGATTAAAGCTTCTTTTTTTTGCCCACGGATACAAAAATTATATGAAATCACAATGAGGAACCCTCATTTACTTTTTTTATACTGTGTTCACCAGTGGAGCTGTTCGCTGGGAGAACCGAGAAGAGTTCACCCAAATCCTCATAAATTACTTCACCCATCCCCACCTCATGTGAGCATGTTTCTACTGTTTTGTTCAAGCAATGAAAGTCAATGGGTCCAAAAATACTCAAATATACTTTTATATATTTGAATATATAAATGATGACAAGACTGTTCATTTTTGGGTGTTCTCATGAGAAAACTGTTGTATTTTATGAGTTGTCAATTTCTTATGAATTTTTACAAATGGTTTTGTACAAAAATGTAAAATTTGTAAGTCCACCCCAACCCCACCCTTCAACCTAACCCTCAGTGGTGATTAAGCAGATCATATGAAAATGTGCAAATGAGATTCATTCAAGCAATGAATTCAAACTCTAATTTATTCAAATTTGTGACCAATTCGGCAAAACATTAAAATAGTTATGAATTCCTATGAAATTATTGTTGGAAATATTTCACATTATGTCTGTACAATGGGCAAAGTGTCCTCCCGACCTCATGAGAAAATGTGATTATTTTACTGGTCAATAGCTATGTTTCCATCTAAAGATTCGAATTAAACTTATGCGCAAAACTGGAATATCGCATAAAACATATGCCAATAAAGCACCGTTTCCATCCAACGAGATCAAAATCGTCACTTCCTGATAAACTGGCACTAAATATTACTAAGTAAGAGAAGCCACTGAATATAATAATTTTCATATATGATATAAATTACTTGCACCTCAGAGTGAGCAGACGGAACAAATGCGGTCAATGCTTTCCGAAGGTCCTCATTAGTTCGTCCACGTCTTTCTGCTGTAACCTGCCGGTCCCGCCGCTCGCGTGTTGGCTCCGCCATGACGTTGTTTTGGAAAACTCAGATTTCTTCCGTTGTAAGGACATTATATCGTGTATCACAAATACATTTGCACGACAGAACTTTGCTCTCGGCATATTTCAGACTGACCATAACAACATATAGATGCTGTGAGCGAGATCGGTCCGTTGCTAGTCAAGTTATCCCGCCTCAAGTCACATGACTTTTTTTGAAGCACATGGCGAGCATTGGTGCGAGTTCGGTAACTTTTTTTATTCCCTCTAGCCGGACATCAAAATTTTCCTACTCATTGGGCATGAACCGTTTTTTATGTGCATTTTTAGAATTTATGTGCATCTTGGCGTTTCCATCCAGCGTTTTTTTTATGCGATATTCCAAAATGCGCATAAAAATAGATGGATGGAAACATAGCTAATGACTTTCTATGAATTTGTACAAATTGTTTCATACAAAAGCATACATTTTATTAGGTGCACCACTAACCCACCTCTAAATCAGTGGGGCTTAAGCAGTTTGAATGAAAATGTGCAAACGAGATTAGCAAATTGGTCACAAATTCAAATTAATTTGTACAATCTCATTTGCCCATTTTCGTTCAAGCTGCTTAAACCCCACTGATTTAGGGGTGGGTTAGTGGTGGACTTAATAAAATGTTTATTTTAGTACGAAACGAATCATGCAAATTCATAGGAAGTTAAATATGTTTCTAATTTCCCGATCTCATGATAAAACATAAATATTGCAAGACAACAATTTCCTATGAATTTGTACGATTTATTTCAGATGAAAATGTACGATTTTTAGGTCCGCACCTAAGCCTGTGCTTCAGTTGAACATATCGTACAAAAACATGTAAATGAGGTGGTATGGGTTTATACAAATTTGTGACCAAAACATCATGAGATCTCAAGTATTTTACGATTTGGCGATTTCTTATGTATTCATGCAATTTGTTTTGTGCAAAAAAAGCATGATTTTTAAGCCCAAAAACATATGAATGAGAGATAAATTTGTGACCTAAAAATAATTATGAACTACCATGAGAGTATGTTACACTACGTCTGTCAAAACGTTGAATAAAGTACCATGGTATTGCAATTTTTTAGAACATGTTACCTTGACTAATTTTTCAGATATGTAACATGGAAGTACCATGGATTGCAATGTAAATACAGCAACTACAGTCAGTGGGGGTCAGACTGGATCAAGGTGGGGAACTTGATTTGTATGGATTACCAGATCCTGGAACGAACGTTCAAGTGAGGGGAATGCATTTGTGCGGCAAAATGATGAACATTTTGCACTGTGTCCAACAATGGTTTACTGTGGCCTTGGCCACGGTATGTGAATATGGTATTCATTCTGTACTGTGCTATATGTATCTAATATCATGGTACATCTGCAGCATAAAATAGAGCTCGTTTTGGTTCATTTACTGTGTGTAGCTTGCGTGGGTTGATGATAAACTGTTTTGCTCTTTGTTCTAATTGAGCTTTCTAGAAGAACAGTTTCTGTTTGATTACCCCCCCTTCATCTGATGCAGACAGCTTAGCACTGTTAAATCAACGGTTCACATATCTCTGGGTAGTTAAGTGTGAGGTATTGGTTTAAAAAGTGTTCTCTCTCCTCTGAAATGAGAACACAATTATCACCCAGCAATGGCTCTGGTAAACAGTGTAAGTTCAGTCTGTTCTAATAACAGAGCCTGAGGGTTTGTGGAAGGCTTGTCAGTGTCAGCCGAATTCATCAGTCTCGTCTTAAAGTCTTAAAGAAATAGTTGCTAAAAATGTTTAAAAGTTTGTCATTTGTCCAGCCTCATGTCACTCCAAACTCATTCTGCTTTGTTTTTTCATGGAGATGTCAGGCAGAACATCTAGAGAGCTTTTTTCCTTTATGTACCCTGGGTCTGCCATGTTCTTAAAATAACAGAAAGTGGTCCATACAAGTTGTGCACTAGTTTCTAGTGAAGCTGCCATGACGTAATTACCGTAGGTTCGAGACAACAACACGTGACATTCTACTCGGACTCGGAGTTATGCGTTTCTATGGCAACACTAGCAATGCAAAAGCATTCACATGCTCACACGCTCACGTCCGGTGTAGACATGGTGTTAGTCAGAAGACCCCTGGCTATGTCCAAAATTGCCCCCATACCCTTAAATAGGGCATTATTTGAGGGGACAGCCATTTGTAGTGGTGTCTGAAACCATAGTGGACATTATCGAGTGCACTCATCTCATAATGCACCGCAATAACAAGTGTACATTTGATGTACACTCAGCGGCTAGAGAATACCCATAATGCACTGTGAGGGTAGTGGCGAATGAATTCCCGTGTCGTGTGAGGGTATAAGGGGCAATTTTGAACACAGCACTTGATTAGCTGATTCAGATGTGTTTAAGGGTTGGAGCTTAACTCTGCAGAACAGTGGCCCTCCAGGAGCGGGACTGCTCACCCCTGTCCAAGTCAGAATACAATTTAAGTCATTATTCACTAAAAAATATTGCCCTCTGCCATATTGTAACTCTTAAATATCACTCATATTCAGTGCATATGCTCTTCTGGAAGTCAACTGACAAGTGGATTTCTTAAAACAGTAATGATCAAACTGTGAATCGAGTATGTTCACATGGAAGAAATTACACAGATAAGGTTAAAAGTGTGATCCACTGCCAGTTATTCATTTTCACTGGTTTTTAATCCCATGAAGTGCAATAAATCTACCTATTTTCCTCTGCCGTTCAGTCTGAAAGACATACACGAAGGTCAAAAAGATAAATCTGTTGTGGACAAGCCAGTTACCAGTTTGTCATTATAGACAGCTGGAGCACTTGAAGTTGTTCTCGTCAAGAAGATCACAGTTAATTTCCTTTTCTCCATGGGCACAGAATCCCTTAAGCTTTCTAATTAGTAGTGAATGGGCGGAATGTAAATGTGCCGCTGCTGCTCCTGGTTTAAGGATATAGTGGAGTCTGAGGAGTATTGTGTAGATAATGGCTCTGCAGTCATCTGTTTCCATTGCTCGCCCACTCTCAACAGCCTGTTGCCCGAGATACAGTCTTTCATTTTGTCTTCTCAATAGGGTTTTTCTTGACAATACATCATCCGGGAGGGTTTTAAAACATCTCTAATGTTTGTATTCAAGTGGCTCTGATTTTTGCATGTGTGTGCTGGCGCTATAACGAAACAATCAGAAAGGCAATTGAGGGAAAGTACTTGTCATGGAGGTTACAACTATTCAGTGCTCTTCAGTTGAGAATTGCAAACTTACCCACTTATCTGCTGGATCCTGTTGTCATCTGTCTTTTTTTGTCAGGTAGTTTTTTTTTTTTTTTTCAATCTACACTACGAAGAATTATTTTCCCCTCACAGTTCCTCCACTCACAGTTAGTCGAGATTTGAAAATGTTGTTCTGTCATGACAGTAGTTGACCTTAAAAGAGATACCACAGACTACTGAAAAAAACATAAGCTAATGCCATTAATGCAATGCTGAGAATACAATGTTCACTGCGTTGCATTATGAATTGCACGCTTTGGAACTACAACACATGAAATTGAGCATTTATAGCTTAAACAAGCTTTTGTTGTAGATGCTGAACCTTTAAGACTTCTATATTCAAATGACCTTACATTACATTGTCTATTTGCATGAGAAATTAGTAAAAAAGTCTAGACATAACATTTTGTGTTCCATTAATATAGATAGTAGGTGGTTCATGTTAATGTACTGATAGTTATGACATCATAACCTTTGATGAATTTTTACTAATATTACACTCTAACTCAAAACTCACTTTAAACCACCACCGAGTGTTTGTAATAAATTGAGATTGCGATCTAATGTGGATTTTGTATATGTCATATAATGTTGTTGAAACATGCCATTTTACACCAAGCTAATAGCTACACCAGCTTAGCACTTTTCATGTAAACGTCCTATATTATTATGATGAAAATAACCCAAATCGCATAAAAATCGCATGCTAATCATATATGCTCATATATGCTCATGCTCATCAGATTGCATAAATATGTGGAAAATTAATAGAAATGATGATTCTGTCTAATGAAATATGAAGTAAATGTATCAATATTTCTCCAATTGTTCGCATACTGTTCAGTGAAACTTGCACGTGGCTGTCTGCCTAAGTTTTGTTGACAACCAGAGGCGGCACAAGATTTGACTGAAGCAGCCACTTAATAATTCTCTATGCTGGAAAAAACCCTGCTAGCAACAACCCAGAACACCCTAGCAATGCTGTAGAAACCACCAAGAACACCCCGGCAATGCTGTAGAAACCACCACCACCCAGAAAATGCTGTAGAAACCACCACCACCCAGAAAATGCTGTAGAAACCACCACCACCCAGAAAATGCTGTAGAAACCACCACCACCCAGAAAATGCTGTAGGAAACCACACCACCCAAAGAAACACCCCGGCATATGGCTGAGAAACAACCAGAAACACCCGAGCAAAGGCTGTCGAAACCACCAGAAAACCCCGGCAATGCTGTAGAAAACCACTAAGAACAACCCCGGCAATGCTGTAGAAACACCAGAACACACCGGCAAATGCTTAGCAACAACCCAGAACACCCTAGCAATGCTGTAGAAACCACCAAGAACACCCCGGCAATGCTGTAGAAACCACCCAGAACACCCCGGCAATGCTGTAGAAACCACCCAGAACACACCAGCAATGCTGTAGAAACCACCCAGAAAACACTAGCAATGATCCAGAACACCCTAGCAACACCCCGGCAAATGCTGTCGAAACCACCCAGAACACCCCGCAATCTTTAGAACCAACCACCACCCAGAACACCCCGGCAATGCTTTAGAAACCACCCAGAACACCCCAGCAATGCTGTAGAAACCACCACCACCCAGAACACCCCAGCAATGCTGTAGAAACCACACCACCAGAACCACCCCAGCAATGCTTTAGAAAACCACCACACCCATGAATCACCCCAGCAATGCACTCTAGCAAACACTAAACCGAAACACCCACGCAATGCTTTAGAAAAACTACCCAGAAACACCCAGCAATGCTGTAGAAAACACCTAGAACACCCTAGCCAATGCCTATGCCACCTTGCAACAAACCAGAGAACCCCAGCAAATGCTGTAGAACCACCAGAACACCCCCAACAATGCTGTAGGAAAACCACCCAGAACACCCTAGCAATGCTGTAGAAACCACCAAGAACACCCCGGCAATGCTGTAGAAACCACCCAGAACACCCTAGCAATGCTGTAGAAACCACCCACAACACCCCAGCAATGCTGTAGAAATCACCCAGAACACACTAGCAATGCTGTAGAAACCACCCACAACACCCCAGCAATGCTGTAGAAACCACCACCACCCAGAACACCCCAGCAATGCTGTAGAAACCACCCAGAACACCCCAGCAATGCTGTAGAAACCACCCAGAACACATCAGCAATGCTGTAGAAACCACCCAGAACACACCAGCAATGCTGTAGAAACCACCCAGAACACACCAGCAATGCTGTAGAAACCACCCAGAACACACCAGCAATGCTGTAGAAACCACCCAGAACACACCAGCAATGCTGTAGAAACCACCCAGAACACACCAGCAATGCTGTAGAAACCACCCAGAACACACTAGCAATGCTGTAGAAACCACCCAGAACACACTAGCAATGCTGTAGAAACCACCCAGAACACCCCAGCAATGCTGTAGAAACCACCCAGAACACCCCAGCAATGCTTTAGAAACCACCCAGAACACCCCAGCAATACTGTAGAAACCACCCAGAACACCCTAGCAATGCTGTAGAAACCACCAAGAACACCCCGGCAATGCTGTAGAAACCACCCAGAACACACCAGCAATGCTGTAGAAACCACCACCACCCAGAACACCCCAGCAATGCTATAGAAACCACCCAGAACACCCCGGCAATGCCCTATGCCCTCCTTGAACAAACCAGAGCAACCCAGCATGGTAGAAACCACCCAGAATACACCCACCAGCTGTTAGAAAACAACCCAGAACTTCCTAGAAATGCCCTAGCAACAACCCAGAACACCCTAGCAATGCTGTAGAAACCACCAAGAACACCCCGGCAATGCTGTAGAAACCACCCAGAACACCCCAGCAATGCTGTAGAAACCACCCAGAACACACCAGCAATGCTGTAGAAACCACCCAGAACACCCCAGCAATGCTGTAGAAACCACCCAGAACACCCCAGCAATGCTGTAGAAACCACCATGAACACCCCCAGCAATACTCTGTAGAACAACTACCCAGAACACATCAGCAAGCACTGTAGAACCCACCCAGACTCGTTCCATCACATGTGTAATGCTGTAGAAACCACCCAGAACACATCAGCAATGCTGTAGAAACCACCCAGAACACACCAGCAATGCTGTAGAAACCACCCAGAACACACCAGCAATGCTGTAGAAACCACCCAGAACACCCCAGCAATGCTGTAGAAACCACCCAGAACACATCAGCAATGCTGTAGAAACCACCCAGAACACCCCAGCAATGCTGTAGAAACCACCCAGAACACCCCAGCAATGCTGTAGAAACCACCCAGAACACCCCAGCAATGCTGTAGAAACCACCCAGAACACCACAGCAATGCTGTAGAAACCACCCAGAACACCCCAGCAATGCTGTAGAAACCACCCAGAAAACACTAGCAATGACCTAGCAACAACCCTGAACCTGATCCTCATCGAATTGCGCAGGTGGCAACCCTGGTGGCAAGTTTTGCATGAAGACGCACCACTCGCATTCCTTTCAAACGTGACACACACGAGTCAGTTGACTGCAGTGCATGAAACCTCTCTGTGCGCATGATTGAAGTCTTTCTTCAGTGCGCCCGAGAGAGGTTTTTCAGTATCAACAAAAAACACCGTTTTCTCTCCCCAACACAATCAGGGCAGCCCTCAAGAGCTCTCAAAGAGCAGCCTGACAGCACAGTCTAATGACTTGCCATTAACTAACTCTCTTCCCATGAAACACAGGCACTCTCCAGGTAACAGAGTGAAACTAGAGTCACGCTTAAAAGAACAAAAAAAGACTCAAGTTTGCTATCATAGAAGATCAAGCAGTTGCCTGGGGGCTTTATTTATTTTTAAAATGGCATTTCACTCCCAACTCTTAATGCGCTCTCATGCAGTCTGTCTGTCCTCTCATCTCTCCTCACGCCTGTCCTTCACACACAAAGTGAAAGTGGTAGCGATGAATTATTCACCACCACTTGAACCCCACAGCCGCTCTTGTTCTCTTGCTTTTTCTGCAGCTTTAATTGGGTTTTAGAGGATAACAATGAGGACAATATCTCATTAATCAAACAAAGAGCCGTGGTTTTTAAAAAGCTCAGATGAATGAAGGATATGGAGGTGAGCATGGCATGCTTCAGGGGAGAGAGGAGGTTAAACATTATGATAGGCATTTGAGGGGGAAACTTGTTTGGGAATAGTCATTGCTGCATTTTGTTTAGTGTAGCAAAGTATCGAGCACAGCTCACACGGAAGTCTCTTTCAAAGTAGCTGGTCAATGCCTCGAAGCCGTGTGGATAACTCGATCCCATTGCGAATAGGAGGAAATCCTTCACCCTTGTGTGAAATTCCCAAAAGTGTGGATTGCTTTCGAAATGACTGGATTTTGGCTGCAAAATTTCATGGGTGAAAATGAGTCATTCCGATAGGAATCCACATGATTGGGAATTTTCGTGTGATGGTGAAAAATTTACCCGAGCAGTTTTCGCTAACTTTGTTGGTCACTTGAATTCAGCACACTGACCAACAGAAGGCCACTTGGTTTGAAAATGACTTGTGAGCTCTGCTTCATACATCGCTACAATACTGACGAGACATTTTTGGAAGCTTTTTGTCTGTGTGGGACTGCGCCATAGTGTGTTCTCTTTTGTCGCAACCCAGGTTCCTTTGACGTTTGGATAATGTGAATGCTGTTTTCTGAACATGGGTAAGCACCTGCAAACTGTACCCGAGTCCACTTAAAAAGGGTGGTCTGGGGTACGGATGTGAACTCGAGAGTGGTTTGCTTCTGATGTGAATGCATATTAATGTGAATTACTATGTTTTATCGCTCACTTTCCAAGCGTGACTGACGCAAAGCAAGAAAAGAGAATTTATATCTTATTTCCACTCGTCTTCAGCAGAAATCGTCTCCCATGTTCTTTTGAACCTTTACATTTCGTTCGTGACAAATAGACACGTGCCATTATGTTTTGTCATTTTGAACCAGGCAGTTGAATTAAGTGTGAAAGCATCCTAAGTCCTTTCTCATAATCACAAAAGACAATCATTTGTACTCAAAGTTCAGTTCCAAACAGGGAATACTTTTAAAGTGTTGAATCCATAATGGAAGTATACTGCTGTAAGGGTAACATATCGTTTTTGCATTCAACTGCGCTGCTTTTCCATTGTTTTTCTATGTGAACATCCTCAAATTCTGTGTGAACAACCCCTAAAGGCCCGTTCACACCAAGGACGATAACTATAAAGATAACGATAAAGTCGTTAAAAATCGTTCTCAATATTAAAGAATAGCAGAGTCCACACCACAACTATAACGATAAAGACAAAAGAAACAATATTGTTCGATCATCACTTAAAAACGCATCTTTCTCCTCCAGCTGCGATGATAAAAAATTGACAGCCAATCAGAATCCATCCTGCTGTAACGAGCTCGAGAATTTAAAGCGACAGACGTGCGTGTGCTTAGAATAAACAGACGATATCGTTCGCTGGCGTGGACGCTAATATCGTATATTTATAGTATCGTTTTGGTCCTTCACAGTGAACGGTGCTTAACACTTTTTTAAAAGTATACTACACAGACTTAATACACAAGGTTAATTTTCTCGCATTTTTGTATGTCGCAAAGTGTCAACACAAGTGTACCTTGTGTTCTCAGTTTTGCCACAAGGGGCGCTCAAATGGACGTTAGTATAAACTATTTGCCAATGCTAATAACTATAGTAGCTGGTTACTACAGTAACTAGTTAGTGTTGCAATGAGATTGGGCTAATAACATCACTCTGTCGGCAAAATGATGTCGAATATTTTAACCTGAGGTACAAGTACAAGATGTAATCAACAGAATCTGTACAAAACATTAGACTAAAAACATCTTATTTTAAAATCAAAGACATTTAAAGGGATACTCCACCCCAAAATGAAAATTTTGTTATTAATCACTTACCTCCATGTCGAACGAAAACAGCGCATCCGTGCAGCGCGGCTGACACAGAAGAGCGTACGCTGCTTGCGTTCAGCAGATATTCTCCAAAATGGCGCTACGGTGATGCGGAGAGACACAGAGGAGATGAATTGTTGAATAAAGTCGTTATTTTTGTTTTCTTCGCGTATAAAAAGTATTCTCGTCGCTTCATGACGTTATGGTTGAACCAGTGATGGCAGATAGAGTATTCTGACGATGTCTTTCATACTTTTCTGGACCTTGACGGTGTTATTTACTTGGCAGTCAATGGGACAGCCTTCCGGTTTTCATCCAAAATATCTTAAATTGTGTTCCGAAGACGAACGAAGCTTTTACGAGTTTGGAACGACATGGGGGTAAGTGATTAATGACAACATTTTCATTTTGGGGTGGAGTATCCCTTTAAAGCTCCTTTTCAGTAGCGCTAAAAGAAAAGAAAAAAGTGTGTAGTATAGCTAGTTAGAGATGTTAGTGTGCTTTCACTGGAACACTTTGACTACTAAGATATTTCATCTTGACTATGATTGTAGAGATGTTCATCAATGTCAGGCACACACACACACAGTCAACATTTAAAAAAAAAAAAGAACGTCATGTCTCATCATTGGTATAAATATAACCGCATGAACTGCAGGGCTGTGGTCATACTCCGCATGTATGACTGGCTCGATAAGGATCTTTGCGTGTCTCCAGTGAGGCAGTAGCTGGGTTGGAGATGCAGAGAGCAGAACACATGCCTGGGGCCTGTTCTGTTCACACAGATAAGCAGCTGTCACAGCTGTCATGCACTCCAAAACTTATGATACTGCATCCTGTATCAGGCAGAGCATGATCCCGCTCGTGATTGTGAGGCTGTGGTGTGTTTCTGCTGACATCTGCTAGGGTCTAAAAGTCATTCCTGCGGAGGACCAAAGGCTACACTGTTTTGATCGGCTTTACTTTGCTTGTTATTTTGACAGACAGTCTGACAAACATATAAAGTGGCCAAAGTTAATCAATGAGTGAATAAATCTGAAATCAGATATAACTTAATGTGACATTATAAGTGTGCGTAAAACCTGTACAAATCTGAAACTGAAACCACTTCTCTTCATGACGACTTGATTTTGTTCATCTGAAATTAATTGTCTGGATCATGGAAAGTGTTGCAAAAGAAATGAAGGATTGTTTTATGTGAGTGTGACGGGTTGCTTTTTATTTAGGGATGTTATTTCATACAAAACCCTGAATGTCTTTCAAAGATTGAATAAAAGGAGTTAGTGAGGCACCAAAATTATAATTTTTTTACTGAAGTTTTCATTTAGTCGAAAATCAAAACCAAAATTAGTTTATTTAATAATCAATTAATTAATCAAATCATGTACTAATCAGCCCTCAAATAAAAACGGAGTTATATATATATATAAAATTTAAAATGCACATAAGGCAGTTTTTATATTAACTTTTTAATGAAATACATTAATTTGTTTTCGAACTATTTAAAAAGGGGCCTGTAATGACAGATTTAATTAAATAATGAAGACAACAAGTTTAGCAGCAAAATGCTTTTTTTCCTAACTAATGAGTTTATAGACATTAATGGCTTTCCTGTGGGTGCATGAGGTTTACGAGTTTTATTGATTTATTAATTTTTTTTCCACCTCAGCTGAAAACAGCACAGACTAAAAGATCTCAGATCGTCATAAACAAGATTAATAAAAAATGAGAAAGTGATATTGTCAACCCAGATCAGGAATCCACACAGCTGACATGTTTACCTGTTATAGTTTTATGCATGTTGTGTGCACACAATAGACACTGACACAAAACACACCAGTAGAGAAACTAATTAAACATCACAGTTTCGGACAAGGATTTCTTCCCTCCAAAACTGGATATTCATTTTTGGCTGAATATTTTTGGTTGCCTCAATGATCAATCAACAGCTATGATTTGGAAAAGCTTATGCCATTTTTATGAAAACTATGCATCAGATGACAAGCATGATTTCCACTGCTTGGCTTATGTCATGTTTTATGAGATTTGAATATGGCGGTCCTGACTGTTTTGGGTCTGTGTCTCTAGTACAGGATTGGTCAGCTGTACATGATCAGCAAGCACAGTCATGAGCAGAGCGAGAGAGGAGAGGGTGTGGAGGTGGTGCAGAACGAACCGTATGAGGACCCCAACTATGGCCCGGGACAGTTCACGGAGAAACGCATTTATCTCAACAAGTGAGTAGCAACTGTCATCAATCACCCGTCAAGGCAAAACACCTCTGCAGAGTCTCTAGGTATTTCAGTTCAAAGTGTGTGATACTAGACTCAGACTGTATTAGTCAATCAACACACGAAGAGTTCATTTGCAAAAACCGATAAACGCCACTTTAAAAAAAAAAAGAGCTGATTGCCGTGCATTATTCTCCACATGTAGCGCGATCTGAACCCTAAACACGTTTCGTCACGTTTTCAAAGCTGGTTTTGTCCACTTTCAAGGCATCACGAGTTCAGGTTTCACTGCAGAAGCCGACAAGCGTCCTTGTTGTTTTTGAAAAGAAGCCGATAAGTCCATTTCAGCGAATCAGCGCGCTGTATTCAGGTCAAGTGACAAGGCTACTTTCACTTTGAAAAAAAAAAGGCTAGCTGAGAGGAGTTTCGTCAAAGCTGACTAAAAGTGATCGAGGATGGATAATTTAGACGATAAATGCGCAATAAAAAAAAACTATGTTAAAAATTATGTTATCGGTTTTTGCAAACTCTTCACATACACTACCAGTCAAAAGTTGGTGCTTAATTATTATTAATTTTAGATGGTCCCAATTATTAATAAGGTTCTTATTACGTGTTTAAAACTTACCAAATATTTTTGTGGAAACAGTGGATACTTTTTTTGGATCTTTGATGAATAGAAAGTTCAAAAGAACAGATTTAATTTAAATTTGTAACAATCTAATGTCTTTTACTCTCACTTTTGATCAATTTAATGCATCTTTGCTTATTAATATTATTTTCTTAATGTTACTTTTACTTTATTCTTTGAATGGTAGTGGTAGCGCGTTTCCTCCGCAAAATTTAAGCAGCAACCTTTTTCACACTGTGAATAATACATTCAAAATGTTTCTCGAGCAGCAAATCAGCACATTAGAATGATTTCTGAAGGCTCAAGTGACACTGAAGACTGGAGTAATGATCTGAAAATACCCCTTTGCATCACGGAAGGAAATATATTTTAAATATGTTGCAAATACATTTTTTATTTTAAATTGTAATAATATTTTGTAATATTACGGTTTTTACTGTATTTTTTATCAAATAATGCAGCCTTGTTTAAGCAAAACCGACTTCCTTTAAAACCTTACAAAATCTTAATCATTCCAAACTTGTGGACATACATTTGAAAAAAGAAACATAATTTGTTAAAGTGCCCCTGTTATGGATTTTTGAAAATTGCCTTTCATGCAGTGTGTAACACAGCTCTAAGTGAATGAAAACATCCTGCAAAGTTTTAAATCTGAAAGAGCACCGTGTATAAAGTTATTGTCTCTCAAAAGAAAGAGTCGACTCTGAATCATTGAAACAAGTCGTTTTTTTTTTTAAACGAATCCCAAGCCGTTTCATGTTGACGTCAACATGAAACATTAGCATATTGCCCTCCCACTTCTTGGTCTTTTCATGTTGGTCTGAATGAAAATGCAAATGCATTCTTTGCAACTAGGTGCCGTTTCTGGAGCGGTAAAATAGCTGTTTCCCCGGTAAAGCTGTACACAAAGCAGCACTGCGCTCACAAACGCCGCTTTATCAGGCGTTACAGGCGAGATGACATTAAAATGAGACCAATCACCGCAGATTAGCGTCACGTAAAGGAGGGGTTTGGAAAAATGAGTCGTTGAGCAAGTAAGGTAAAAATAAATGCATATTATAAGACAATGAAAGTGTTTTTTGACCTTGCATGCATGTCAACCTGTTGTTGGGGACTCCCAAAACCAAAATATGAACCTTTCATTGCCCATAATAGGGGCACTTTAACATCACTCATGTAGCCAAACCATAACAAGCCTTTTAACTATCAGCATAAAGTCCACTTTGTCCAACATATAAACATGCATGTCTAACAACAAACTCTTGTTGGTTGCTTTACATGACATTTGATATGACATTTAGAGGTTTAGATCTGATAAACTGACAAGCAACAAAGTGGCAGCTCATTCAAATAATGTCAGTCTCCTTGAACAGACCTACTGAACACAGTAGAAATGAGTGCAAAATACGACTTGACTTTATAGCGTGTCTGCTTCTACTGCATGAACTGGGCGCTTGCTCAAGCTTCTAAAGCAAGAATGAGTTCTCTGTTAACTCAGACATGTCTACAGTGTCACACGATCCTTCAGAAATCTTTCTAATATGCGGATTTGCTGCTCAAAACCATTTCTGATTATTATCAATGTTGAAAACAGTTGAGCTGCTGAGTATATTTATTATAATTCATTTTCATTGATGAATATAAAGTTGAAAAGAACGGCATTTATTTGAAATGGAAATCTTTTGTAACATGATAAATGCCTATACTGGCACTTTTGAGCAATTCTTTGTTGGATAAAAGTATTAATTTCTTTCAAAAAAGTCTTACTGACCCCAAACAGTATTGTTCCTGGTCTTATTGTGCATGATTCACCCAGTATGTTATGCAAAAGGCAAAAATATTTTTGTGGTTTTTGTAAATGTGCATACTTATGATTTCACTGTTGTTAAATATTTGACTTTGCTTTTCAGCTGACGTCACCTACACTGTTTACCTTTAGCCAAATGGATGAATGAATAAAAATAAAGCCCTGCCCTGCCAATGTACTAAAAATGTTTTTTAGTACATTGACATTGAGCCTCAGTCGGGGTCAATGCAGTCCACAGGAGATCTTCAATTCATTCTCACTAAGAGAGCAGTCTCTAAACGGCTGCTAGTTTAACAAGAACAAGCAAGGGCATGACTCGAGACCCAAACACTTTCCCAAAAATAGCCAGTAAATGGGTTCAGGACACTGTCTCCCAAGACACTGCTGATAAATCAATCGCTCATGCAGATGTGTTTTTGGAGAGACGCTTTATTGAGCTGAGACATCAGTCCCCCAGGACCGGTCTGATTAAATTGTTGCTCTGTGGGTCAAGATTGGCTGGGAGGTGGTCATGACAGCACTAGCAACTAGTTTAGACCAAGGGCAAAAGATTGGGTGGACTGTTGGCCTTCTGTGAATGGGTTTAGTGAATCTATAAGTGATTTTATCACATTGTCTTTTCACGTTTTCAAGCTTGGTCATTTTATCAGAAATAAATGCATGCAGAGCTGTAGTTCTGCTCTGTGATCCAGATGGGTTTCTGGCTAAATGATTCAGAAAATTCACCATTGTAACCAGTGTTTTTGGTAAAATTTGGTAATATTTTGGTAAAAAAAAAATATATATATATTAGATGAAAAACGTACTAAATTAGAAATGTTGCTTGGCAGCTAACTGCAATAAATAAGTGTAAAATGAAGTACTGAAATAACTAAAACTGAAATAAAAGCAATGCCTAGTCATATATAGAAATGTTAAATAAATAAATACAACTAATAAAAATGGTAATCTCTCAATGGATAAAATTAGGGCTGCCCCACATTTGTTTTAATGCCTAATTATCATTCGGAAATTATAATAAATGATGTCAGTGTAGTCCACCACTGTATGTATATATATATATAATAGAAAGCAGAAAGTCTGTAACAATGATTATAACCTACTGTAGACTAAAATAATTAAAATGAAAGCTAAGATAAAAAATATAAGCTATTCAAAATATTAATAATACTAAATTGTTACAGCCTCTCTACTGTTTTACTTGTACATAACCGGCTGACATAACCAGATTTTTAAACAGACTGATTTAAATGCAGGTTATATGTAGACAGATCTGTTTATTTTTTCTGTTCAGACTGCGGTCACTTTTGCTAGCACATCCACACTAGTTGTCATAGTAACGGGGCAAACTTCACCATGCGTGAGACTTTAGCAATACATGTTCTGCCACTGATTGTGTTTCATTAGGGTAGAGTATCCAAATCTGAATTTGCTGCAGACAACTGTGTAAAGAACAGAAAGGGTGTAATGCCCAGGTAATGTACCGTAGTTAAGCAAAAAGATATGACCCCTAAAAATGACCCCGTTGGCCGGTGGAAATGTGTCCATGTAACTTTTCAAGAGGACCGTTGCCTTGCTAACTTCAAGTTGTTTAAGAAGGGAAGAATTTGACATGCTAAAAGTGGCCCTATTATGCCATTTTTAAAGGAACACACCACTATTTTTGAAAATAGGCTCATTTTCCAACTCCCCTAGAGTTAAACAGTTGAGTTTTACCGTTTTTGAATCCATTCAGCCGATCTCCAGGTCTGGCGGTAGCACTTTTAGCTGTAGCTTAGCGTAGATCATTGAATCTGATTAGACCGTTAGCATGTTCAGAGCAGCCAGCCATTGATTCTTTCGTTCCTTGTTTTTCGTTGGAATTCTATGAAACGTGACGGTAGAGTACACCTTCGACTTACTATCACAGTAATGCTACTATCACTTTACAATGCACATAACCATGGCTAATCGCACACAGGTAAATCCAGCCACTAACCAATTTGCCGGCTGCAACTCTGCAACTACACAAACTTCGTGCCGGTCATGTTGGAAGTTAGCTGGGGACTATTTTCAGGTGCTGCGTAATATCATTGTGTCTGCTGCACTCATGGTACGGCAGCAAAGTTCCTTGATTATTACGCCGGAATGAGAGTATAGTTCCTAGCCATATCGGCCTAGAAAATCACAACTTTTCATTTTCCGTCGGTCTTAGTACACGATGTAACTACAGAAGAGTCAAGTTTTAAATAGTCATTTAAATGGTCATTTTTGAGCGAGATGCTAACGGTCTAATCAGATTCAATGATCTATGCTAAGCTGCAGCTAAAAGTGCTACCGCCAGACCCGGAGATCGGCTGAATGGATTCGAAAACGGGACAAATAGGGGGAGTTGGAAAATGAGCCTATTTTCAAAAATAGTGGCGTGTTCCTTTAAGGTTCCTCATATTGTTTTGGGAGGCTCCTACAACAGGTTTGCATGCATGCAAGATCAAAAAACATTTTCTCATAATATACATTTAATTTCACCTCAGTTCTCAGTGATTCGTAAACGCTCTGTTCAAAGCAGTTCGAAGAATCAGTCTCTCTAAACCCTTCCTTTCCGTGAGCCTATTCTGCTTTGATTTGTCAGATAGCCTAGTCCTCCTCTGTGATTGGTCTACCGCGTACAGCACATGCTATAGTGTTTGAGGGCGAAGAGCGTAGAACATATGCGGGCATTATGCATGTGTGTTACGGAAGTGAAACTGGAACTCGTTTAGGCTGTTTACATTCACAGACAGCTCAAATATACACTGCCTGAAAAGTAATAGTCGAAAATGCATAATAGCCTTTTAACATGTCTATTAAAAATGAACATTTGCTGAGAATTTACCCACTCTCAGGCCACCCAAGATGTAGATGAGTTTGTTTCTTCATGCGGAACAGATTTGGAGGAATGTAGCATTGCATCACTTGTTCACCAATGGATGCTCTGCAGTGAATGGATGCCATCAGAATGAGAGTCCAAACAGCTGATTGAAACATTACAATAATACTTAAATAACCCACACGACTCCTGTCCATCAATTAATGTCTTGTGAAGTAAAAAGCTGTGTGTTTGTAACAAATCCATCATTAAGACATTTTAACTTAAAACTTCTGGCCAAATCAATAGTCCATAATCCATAATGAAACAAATTTTCTGACTCGAAAAACAGTATTATGGATAGAGGACTCGTATTTTGGCCAGAAGTGATGGTTTGAAGTTAAAACTTCTTAAATGATGGATTTGTGTCTTACAAACACACAGCTTTACACTTCACAAGACATTGTGAGGATTACTTGTGGATTATTGTGATGTTTTTATCAGCTGTTTGGACTCTCATTCTGACGGCACCCATTCACTGCAGAGCATCCAATTGGTGAACAAGTGATGTAATGCTACATTTCCTTAAATCCCTTCTGGTGAAAAAACAAACTCATCTACATCTTGCATGGCCAGAGAGTATTTTTGGTTGAACTATTCCTTAAGACGCATTAAATTCCTGGAATTTCCTGGATCAGGCAAATGTATTTCATGTCGAAACAAACAGCAACAATAATAATGGATTTGAGTTGGATAGGCCTGCTTGTGTGAACATAGCCTTAAATACACCTGGTGGGAAAAATAATTAAGACTACAGAGAGCCAGTATTTTTAAGTGGTATTTTTAATTACATACACCCATTAAAAACAAGCTTCTAACCTTTGGCCCAGCTAAATTTAGTAGGAGCGCTTCAGTGGCTCAGCATTTGCTTCATAAAAAAATGACTCACATTTTCAGCATTTCAGCATTTATATTAGTGTCTACAGATGTGTGGGTGAAGAACTGCTTCTAGTTTTTTCTTATGAGCCTAAAAGTATCCTTTTTTTACAGTAGGATAACTACAGTAGCAGTTACAACAAACGGATTAAAAATCCCAAATCTCTGTGAACTCTAGATGATAAAGTAACGATAAATCAAGACTTAAATGGGATAAAAGACATGAGGAGGAGGAGTCAAAGCGGAGCACACATGAGAACAAAAAAGAAGGAACAGAGGAAAATAAGAGAGTATGTGGGGAGCTTGAGATGTGCGTGGGATGGGAGACGGCTGAGCTCCCGCTTTTATAGCACGTGTACAATTGGAGATTTGGCTGTGGGAAGCTGTACCTGCCTTTTCGCCCACAGGCCACCTGCTTTTGCACTCGTGTGTGCCATGCCGCTTACGCAAGCTGTAGCCATTGTCCGGGATGAAATCTAGAAAGCCAACATCTTTTGATTCACTTCAGATTGAAATGTATGAAAAATGGATGGGTTTATGCATTTGGAAAGAGTTGGGAAACAAAACCGGTCCACCAGATAACTGTAATATAATCAGGTTTAGTGCAAATGGAGCAGCGCACGAACGTCTTAGTGTGTGAGCGTAGGCTCGTTTCTGAAAACCCATTTGCATTTTAAAAGCCCTCAGGTTTACATCACAGATGTGCCGAGTCATGCACCAGCAAAATGTGCAAGGCCTGCATAAAACCTTCCTTTGTTCCCGCTGCTCAGGCTTTTAGGACTGGCATCCGTCCCAGTTTCATCCACTCTGCATCTGGTTTATTCAGGACACAACTGCGGAAGGCCGTGAGAAGAACTTCATCTCCATGGGCTTATTACATTAAGATGAAAATGTGTCACGATTCCCCAACACACCATTGATTTCACTGGTTTCCCAGTTGCATCTGCCCAGCATCAAAGATGAAGTTTGACGAGGTGTAGTTCACACCAAAAACTCCAAATTCTGTTATTATTTACTCCCCCTGGATGCAGTTGTGGGCAATACATGAGTTTGGGTGAGGGTAATGAACGCCACCACAAAGTTGTTATTACGAGTGGGAAACTCAAAATTTTCTTTAAGCCCCGAGTTTCCGAGTTGGGGGCGTGTCAATGAGAAACATGGCGGAATCGATAGAGGCAACGTCTGTAGTTGATGGTAAATTTTTGTTTAAATTGATAGTTTAGTTGTCCTATAAACTTAAATTGGTCATGTTCTTGTTACGCAGCTAGTTAATGAAATCCAAGTAAAAAAATGCTATAATTTTTGCACCTATAGGTGAAAAATCTTTTGGTTTGCCATGTTGCACGTTTTAAAAATATTAAAAACGCAAAACACACCTGATGCGAATTCTTTGCTCTTCATTTTCTATAAGCAGAGTTAACAGACCCTGTTGTATTTTCTTGTAATTTATTAAAAGAAGGTACACCGCCATCTTGTGCTGACTAAACTGACTTGAATGCATCTGACGTCGTAATTACGACTTGTCAACTCGTAAGTACGAACGTCCCAGGAGGACTTGAACGCAGCATAAGAGCATCAGTGAATATTGACTATTTGGAGCTGGTAGTTTTATGACAAATACTGCATAACATTTCTACAATCGTTCTGACTTTTGTGTTCCATGGAAAAATATCATAGAGATTTGGAATGACATGAGGGTAGGGATGTAACGATTAACCGCGAGCTGGTTGAAAATTGATTCAAATATGTGACAATTCAAATCAGTTGAGATGCCAAATAAATCGCAATTCATTTAGGGGTAGGAGTTTATATGAACGCATGTCTGAGGGGAACTTACTGTCTTTCGATGGTATTTTTTCTTTTCATCTTGCCTCTGTATAATGCATATTAAAGTTCATAAGTGCAGCGCTGCTTTGTTTAAAGCGGAAACCAAGGAAAGGCTTTAAGCGCCACCTACTGGCAGAGTGTGAATCTGCGTCTCGTTCAGCTCGTCTTCTGTTTCGGTTTCATGCAGATATTTTTTATGTAGTATAGTTTCACAAAACTAAAAGTCAAACCATTCAGTTTTTGTTTCAAATTTAGAATTTATACAATCTAATTTAGATTAAAAATGCTCATGCTGCATGTATGCAAATCTTTGTTTGGATCATGATTAAAACGCAGTGGTTGCCTCTAATTTTAAATGTTAAGAGCACAGACAAAGCCTTATTTTGTTTATATGAAGAGATTTATTTTATTTGTGTTATTATTTATGATTTGGGGCTTGTTTTAAAATTAAAAAAATTTAGTTTTGTATTTCGTTTACAGTATATTTATATTTATTCATTTGGCAGATGCTTTTATCCCAAGCGACTTACAAATAAAGACAAATAAGCAATCAAAACCAACAAAAAGAGCAATAATATGCAAGTGCAATATTGGTATATTATTATAGTGTTAGATTTCAATTTCACAAAGAAACGTAGAGTATTTTGTCCGAGTAATAATAAAAGGACACATTTAATTTAAAATTTGTCTTAAATCTCATTTTGTAAAAAAAAATTGTGAAATTGAATCGTTTGAATCGAATCGAATTGTGGGTTGAGTGAATCGTTACATCCCTACATGAGGGTGAATAAATAATGAGAGAGTTTTCATTTTAGTGGATGAGAGCCACTGATTATTGAGACATGGGACAAAAGATGTTCAACTGCCATTAAGTTTGAAAATAGCAACACTCCCACTCAGAAATGAATCACTAGATTTTAAAGGGTCATATGATGCGATTTAAATTTTCCTTTCTCTTTGAAGGTGTTACAAGCTCTTGGTGCATAAAGAAGATCGTAAAGTTGCAACAAAACTAAGTCTCACATCCAAAGAAATATTCTTTATAAAGTTTAAGACTCTGCCACGCCCTCCTAAATGCCTGTTCTAACAAGGCCCCCAAAGGTCACTAACTGTGGGAAGATTTGAATAAACGCCAGCCCAAAAAAAGAAAGAAGCCGCCATATCCTGAAGACGCTGTGTGATTCGTTGGAAACGGGAACTACTTTGTTTGGCCTTCCAAAAGAGGACGATATCCGCGTCGTTCATGACTGGAGATGATCCGTACTGGTTCGCTGAGTGGAAACAACGTATGGTGATGGGGCGTAACATTTCAGCCAAACGCGGGAGGTATTCGGCCAATCACAACGCAATGGATAGTTGGCCAATCACAGCACGCCTTGCTTTTCAGACCGATGAGATTTGTAAAAATTGACGCGTTTCAGAAAGGCAGGTCATAGGAGAAACAATAATGTACAGTAGGTGGAAAATAATGTGTTTTTTTACTTTAAACCGCATAAAAAAATTTCATTACACCAAATACACAAAATAATTTTAGCAGCATCATATGACCCCTTTAACACAAAGCTGCTTTTATTATTTATTTATTTCTAGGGGACAAGCACATAAGGTGCTGAAGTGTGTGTTTTTTCCCTTCACAAAACTGTTTGGGCATCAGAAATTGTAATGTGAAGAGACATAATAAATAAATCTCAAATGTCACCCTATTAAAATTCTATTATATTGCTATTAAAAATGCATTTGCGTTTTCTCTTATATCTCATAGGATAGAATTAAAATCCTTTAGTTTTGTCCAATCTGAAATTACTCCTGCTTAAATAGTCTTTATTTTAGAATAATTACAGTATATTAATATTAGTACTAGTCTTTTAATAGTCTACGAATCTTTTAATAGAATCCTACTTGGATAAAAAATTTACAGGAATATATGGGAAAAGGAGAATAACAATGTCACAAAAGCTATCGTTTTAGGTATTGTGCTATATTTTTATCACAACTGCAATATGTAAACTGTCAAAAATTATTTAAAGATTTAGATTTCTCCTCTTCTGTATGTGCTATTAGTATTTATCAACATAGGAAAACCAAAATAGCTACTTCATGTAATAATGTGCAAGGTTTTCGATGTCCTCTTTCTGACCCATAATCACTGAAAAAATAATAGTTGTTTAAATGCAGTCTCTTCTGCTCACAAAGCGCATATTGGACAAAAAAAATACTTTAAAAACAGTAATTTGTTAAATATTATTACAATTTAAAATGTCTGTTGTCTATTTACAGTAATATATTTAAAATGTAATTATTCCTGTGATCAAAGCTGAATTACTCCAGTCTTCAGAGTCACATGATCTTCAGAAATCAGTTTAATATACTCATTTGATGATCAAGAAACTTTTCTGAATATTATCAATTAGGGATGCACGATATTATTGGACTGATATCGGAATCGGCCGATAATGGCTGTAAATGTACAATATTTTTTTTTTTTTTTTTTTTTCGCATCGCCCCCGATATGAAAAATTATGCCGATATGTCTTGCCGATAAGAGGAATGCTTTAACTTGTGCTCAGGGTGTGCTAGCGATTAGATCAGGTCAGCAGTGGGGCTCATTCTTGAAGCAAAGTTTTGTCTGAATGATGATTAGATTGACAGTTTGGATTGCTGCATTTAATCTGTGAATGCACGTAAAGAATGATGCATTTGGTGTGTGATAGCGTAAACAGTAATAGCACATGCAGCGGCATCTCCCCTGGGTCCTAATGCCCGTTCGGGAAGGAGTTTTAATCTGTAGGGGGCACTGTTGGCCTACTTCTAATAAAATTAAAGTAAAATACACAAATATCATTAAGATACTTGTGTTTCTGAATATTTAAAGCAGTAATTGATGTCATAAAATAGCGAGTATGTTTTGATTTAAAGGTCAGAAGCTATAGTAAATAATTAAATAATTTTATATATACTGATTTATTCATTAATGTGTAATATGTTTTATTTTTTTAAACTAATCATGAGCTCTAAAAGTTTTTCAGAATTTGTACAACTCTTTTGCTTTAGACCAGGGGTTCTCAAAGTCTACATTCAAAGGTCCAAATCTGAATTTTCATCAGTGTCAAAGGTCCGGACCGGAACAATTGGTTATTACAAAACTTGTTTTCAATAAACATACATAACATGCATAACAAATAAACATTTTTTTTTTAATAAAAGTGCAAAAGTGGCAAGACAATTAATTGAGTGTCAGGCAATAGAGGGAAAACCGATAAGGTGTTCTTGGCAGATGCTATATTTGAATCAGGGCAGCCGATGGCCGATATATGATGATTTTTTTGGCCGATATGTTTGGCCGATTGTTTTTTTCTTCTGTTTCTCATAAAAGCGAGTATGAGTAAATGATTATTGCAGGGCACAAGAGGGTAATAGTAGTAGTAGTAGTAGTAGTAGCCTAATTTATAGTAATAATACATGGCTCAAAGCATCTTCTCAAAACAGTTCTGAAGCATGCTTTGTGTTTATGTTTGCTGACAGACACCACTGTTTCCCACAGACTTGCACATGCAAATTCATTCTCTGCCAGCAGAAGGCGCTTTTGGATCATGCCAACAAATGTTATGAAGGAAAAGTTTCAATATCTCGCCTTCGCTTTCATTTCGGACCATTTCCAAAAAGACATTAAAAAACTAAACATATGATTTACAAGTTTAACATGCGTTTATAAAAGTAGAAAATAATTAGTGTTCTTGAAATACGAAATTGGGGTGGGTCCGGACTGAATTCCCTCCGGATCCGGACCGGAGTCCGGACTTTGAGAAGCACTGCTTTAGACCATCTACAAATGTTAAAACTTAAAATAAAATGTTAGGGTTAACCTTGCATCTTTCTGGGGGGGGGGAAATGCAGCGATTGATATATAGTATATTTATAGTTATTTTCAAAGCTTCAATGTACTGTCAAAAAACCTTCATTGTTGTTTATTTAATTCTAACAAATAAGTTCTTGTTAAAAATTAACCAAAATTAAAAATATTTTGCTTATAATTTCTGCACAGGAGAGACTTGGTGTTGTTTCCAAACAAAAGGAAATATATCGGTATCGGCCAAAATGATTTGAAAAATATCGGCATATCGGGATTCGGCAAAAAATCCAATATCTGATCACTATTACATGTGAAAATTGTTGTGCTGCTTAATATTTTTATGGAAACCATGATACTTTTTTTTTCAAGAACTTCAGAACAATACATTATATATAAATATATGTTATATAATATATATAATGATATATATATATATATATATATGTGTTCTGAATAATGAACTTATTTGACAGATTCATTCCAGTATACATTTGTGCACTACTATAGCCTATCTTGTCCCACTTCTCAAGAATCGCCGAGGTTTGGAAGATTTCAGATGTCTCCAGTGACTGATATCCTGCTTCTGAGCTGTCTGTTAGTAGTCGAACTCACAGCTCACATCCACTGCTGTCTATTAGGACGCTGAGTGACTGATTGAAGAGCGTTTTTGCAGCTGCTCTTAAAGAGAATGAGTTTTGGCAGCGATTAAGGAAACCTGATCTCAGATCAGAATGAAAGAGCATCTTCCTCCCTGAGCGGCCATCAGTGCTTCCTCGCTGCAGCTATTAGTCTGTCATTACTACTGTTATTGCAGCCGGGGGGACGGGGCGTTTGGCACAGTGAGCTGGCACTCTCCACTTTCTTCTCAATACTTTTCCTTCCTGGTTTGTCTCTTTCAGCAAGCTGCCCAGCTGGGCCAGAGCTGTGGTGCCCAAAATCTTCTATGTGACGGAGAAAGCGTGGAATTATTATCCCTACACCATTACCGGTAACTACAGCTGCTTACTTGCAAGCATACAGTGCCATTGTAATTGCTTAAAGGAACAGTTCACCCAAAAATAAAAATGGCTGAAAATGTGCTCACCCTCAGGCCATCCAGGGTGTAGATGAGTTTGTTTCTTCATCGGAACAGATTGGGAGAAATGTAGCATTGCATCACTTGCTCACCAATGGATCCTCTGCAGTGAATGGGTGCCGTCAGAGTGAGATTCTAAACAGTGCACTCACAACAAAATTGACCAACATATTCGTTTAGGACTTTTTTCTCTTCTAAAAGGTGCTTGATCTGTGCACATTTCTCTCCTGATTCAGACAAGATTACTTTTTCACCGGAGGAAGCAATATTTTGAATAGAGGACTCGTATTTTAGTCGGAAGCAGCTTAAAAATGTCTTGATGGTTTTGTTTCTTACAAACACTCAGCTTTTTACTTATCAAGATATTGATTGATGTAGTCGTGTGGGTTACTTGTGGATTATTGTGATGTTTTTTATCAGCTGTTTGGACTCTCATTCTGACGGCACCCATTCACTGCAGAGCATCCATTGCTGAGCAAGTGATACAATGCTACATTTCTCCAAATCTGTTGCACATGAAGAAACAAACTCATCTACATCCCGGTTGACCTGAGGGTTGGTATATTATTCAGCAAATATTTTTTTTGGGATAACTATCATCATCATGTCAGATGATAGTTTATCGATATAAAATAAGTTCTGATGTATGCATCTAATTCTTAAAACACTAACGGGACACCAAAGTGTACACTATTTTTGGAAAGCGCCACTGTTCCCTGCTAATATGAATAGGTTTGATAGTCAAAACAGACTTTCAAAATGAGTGAGTTATTCTTTATTAAACTCTTCAATATTTCTGCTGTTATTTCACTGTCAAATGCTTTTTTTCTCGGTTTAGTCTCAGCTCACTGAAGAATATGTATGTTATGATGTAGTGAACATCTGTGTCTATGAACCACTTCTGTGAAATTAGACCCTTAAATATCAAATAACAATTTATAAACAAAAGAAATAATGTAACAAGCTGCACATTTCTCTAGAATGGCTCGCCACTTATTATTATTTTGTTATAGTATGTCATAGATGAAACCGCTTAACTTGTCTTTAAATGGAAAGTTTAAGTTCCCAAAAAGACAGTTGTACCTCTATTTTTTAACCCCGTCGTACAAAACCTGTATGCTGTTATTTTTTCCGTGTAACACATACACAGAAACAATATTCACAGACCGAACAGCAAGATACAACAGTTCTTAATCGCCACAATGCTCTCAAGTGCTAAAAAGGACAAATAAGCACCATAAAAGTACATAAGGATGAGTAAATCATGACAGGTTTTTAATTTATAGTTGAGTTATTCCTTTAATGGTCTTATTTGAATATATGCATATCTGTTAAACATTTAATAAAATACAGATGTGCATGCAGTCTGAATCTTAAAGAGCGTCTTTTTGACAATTATTGAGCAAATGCTTTAGAAATGACACCAGATGAAAGGATGTGTGTGTGCATGATAAACACACACACTATGCAAAATACATGCACATATTTTTGCCACACATGCACGCACATACAGTGCAGAAAGAACTTAAATTCCCTGTAGACCTGGAGGTCTTTCTGTGATTGAATGTTTAATGGCTTCAAGACTGCCATGTGTTTATTGCCATGACCTTTAACATGAAGTGTCTCTCTCTTTCTCTCGCCTTCATCGTCTCGATCCGTCTCCTCCTCCGCCATTGGCTCAGAGTATACAGTGAGTATGGCTTCTTCTTCTTCCTTTATTTATTTGTGTGCTTGAAACTCAAAACCAAAATGTCAGAGACAATTTCAATGCTCCAACAAAATGAATGTGCTATTAAACACACTCGTTTCATTAAAACGGTACAGCATTACGTTAGAACAATTGGTACTTTGCACTACCAGTTCTGTAGAAAGACATGTTTTTACTGTATTTTGATCTCATAAATGCAGCCTAGGCGAGAGACTTTTTTTGAAAGAACCGAAATTAAAAATATTTTGCTTATAATTTCTGCACAGGAGAGACTTGGTGTTGTTTCCAAACAAAAGGAAATATATCGGTATCGGCCAAAATTATTGGAAAAATATCGGCATATCGGATATCGGCAAAAATCCAATATCGTGCATCCCTATTATCAATTATCAGACTTTTGAACAAGAGTGTATTTTTAAATTGACGTGGCATGTGGTGTGTCTTATGCATTTTATGTTTATTAGAGTGTTATGATGTTAGCATAGCAACATGCTAACACCAAGTTCCATTGGAATCAGTGGTGAGCCGAGTCTCCTGTGTGTTTCACATGAAAAGCGCTATTTGTACGGAGCGTGGCGTTGCTATTAAGAGTGCTCTCAATCACTCACCATTTCTATTTCAGGTTCTATTTCAATTATCTTGTCTATGAAGGCAGCTCACATCAAGCTCCTTAGGATGTGGAACAGAGCTACAGTGTCTGGAAGCTGATTCCCCTTAACCACCAACCATGTTGTTATGCTATCCCAGAATGCACTGTTGTTGTTTTCCCTTGCTGTGCTGCAATTTAATTAGAGTGTATTGGAAAACCGGGTATGAGCATGTCAACAAAGTAGGGTTATTCTTTTCACGAGCTATCGCTTGTGACCATATTAGGTTTTTGCACGAAAACAACCCTTGTCTTATCGCAAGCGCTCTTACAATGAATCTAACAACCTCCGATGACACATCACCTAGGAACCTTATGAATAGGATTGGAGATATAAAGCAGGGTGTGCTGTGTTGGGAGCCTGATAGCGTGTCCGTTCAACGCAGATGATGTTTTGGAAACATGGTAAAAGGAGAGGAGGAAATGAAACAAAGTCAGGGCGTGTGGGTGTACCATACTTTTAACTATAGAGGGTGCATTGCAATTTTTAGAACACCGTGTCATATATGAGATCAACGTGAGATCAAATCTGTGTCCATTTAGCACGTTTAGTACTGTCGAAAAACGAACGGCTGGTGAACTGGGGCTAATGCCTTACAAGTAATGTGAGTTGTAATGTAATCAGATTACTTTTTCAAGTAACTAGTAATGTAATGGATTACATTTCAGTTTACAATGAAATCTGAGTTACGTTTTCAAATACGTTATGTAAGTTACTTTGTTTTCCAATTTATTCACTGACACCGGTGCGCTTCTGTCCCCGTTTTAGCCTGAAGTCTTCTAATAATTCATCAGTTTCAGTGTGAAAGGGCCCCTACAGTTGCACCATACCACTTTTGTCTGGGTGTTTTATTAAAACAAACATCACTCTGAGCAAGGCCAGCCCAGGCTGACAAAAGTACCGAAAAAGTTATGTGAGAAGATTCTTTCCATAGAAGTAACTCAATGATTTAATTTTTATGCTGACTTAAACAAAAAACAAGCTTTCTCCCCCCTCCGAGTGGTTACTGTGGTGATAAATGGGCCTTCTGAGCCTAAATGTTTAATGGCTTGATTATTACTCATTATGTGTGCGTTAGTTTATATCAGCTGTTGCCGTATATGGTAGATTGCGTGCAACTAGCTATCATTTCTCAGCTAAAATCCCATTTTCGCCTGTCTAATAATAATTGCATATAAAGACCGTTCCACAGCGTCCCTCCTATAATTTATTTTATTTGGATAACGTCCATAGTGCAGATATGTACTGGCAAATTAATTTATAATTCACAGAGTCTTCTGTGATGTTCTTTAATGTAGTTTGTGTCTGAGGATGCAGACAAAACTGACCAACGTATAAGAGATTGTGTACATTTTAAAAATGCATATTGACATACAAAAATATATTAACTTTAAATGTATATATACTCCCCCCTACAGTTAAGATTATGAGTCTCCAGATACTTCTGCTTTAGTATGTTAGTCAAAACATCAAAATAATTGTACTTCTTTAAAGCACAACAAAAGATTATTAAAACAATTTAAAATGTACTTTAAAGTAACACTTTTAATTTGACATTATTACAAAGTGCACTTTTTTAAAAGTGTACTTAAGTGTGTTTAAGAACATGAAATGTCTCTCCTAAGTTCGCTAATCCATATGTTTTTATTTTTTCTTTAAATATCTGTGACCCTGGAGCACAAAAGCAGTGTATAGGGATTCCGTGGGGGAATAGTTTGAGCATAGCCCACATAACATGTATGGTGTCAAAATTATATGAATATTTTTTTTTTGCCAAAAATCATTAGGATATTAAGATAAGATCATGTTCCATGAAGATTTTTTGTGAATTTCCTACCGTAAATATATCCAAATTAATTTTTTGATTGGTAATATGCATTGCTAAGAACCTCATTTGAACAACTTTAAAGATGATTTTCCTCAATATTTAGATTTTTTTTTTTTTAACCCTCAGATTCCAGATCTCGGCCAAATACTGTCCTAGATCTACAACCATACAATCTGGAAGAGCTTATTTATGGTTCAGCTTACATGTTATATTATATGTTCTTTTTCGAAAAATTGCCCCCTATGACTGGTTTTTGTGGTCCAGGTTCACATATCATTTTAGATTTGAAGAAACAGTACAAAGCAACATTTATACATTTAAAGGGTTAGTTCACCCAGAAATGAAAATTAGCCTGTTATTTACTCACTCTCAAGCCATCCTTGGCTTATATGACTTCCTTCTTTCAGATGAATTCAATCGGGAGTTATATTAAAAATTGTCTTTGTTGTTTCAAGCTCTATCATTGCAGTCAGCGGTGTTGCATTGCTTCAGTCCAAAAGAAATGAAATAAAAAGCACCCATCCATAAAGGAAAATGTCTCACACAGCTCCGGGGGGTGAAAAAAGGCCTCCTGTAATCAGCTCATCCTGCGCAGCGCTGATCTCATACGTCATCCGCCCGGAGCTGCTTCTGTGTACAACAGTGAGCGCAAGCTACATTAAAGTGAATATTATGTTTTCAATATGGATATTTTTCTAACAAAAACGCATCGATTTGCTACAGAAGGCTTTGTTCACCCCCCGGAGCCGTGTGAGACACTTTTTTTTTTAATGGATGGGCACTTTTTATTTCACTTCTTTTGGACTGATGCATGCAACACCCGCTGATGGCATTAAACAGCTTGAAAGATAAGACATTTTTTTATATTACTCTGATTGTATTCGTCTGAAAGAGAAAGTCATATACACCTAGGATGGCTTGAGGGCGAGTAAATTATGGGGTAATTTTCATTTTTGGGTGAATTAATCCTTAAAGTTATTTTTCACAAGGGTAGTTATATATTTAAAAAGATACTTCCCCATTAAAAGCTTCAGTATAGTACATTACAGTTCATTTTTTCAGTAGCATGAAATAATTTTTTTCAAAAGAGCTTGACTATAGCTTAACTACTTTTAAACAAGGGGCAAGCTACAGTTTCAAACAGTGAGGCAGCTTCCTAGGTTTTGAAACTGAGCTGTAAGTCACCATTGCCTTGAGTGTTTGCACCCATAGATCTGCTCTTTGTTCTTCTCCTCAATCCTTTGCCCTTCCCCCACTGCTACAGCACTTCCTCCATCATTACGTAACTCAGCCTCTATTGATCTCCATAGCGATTGCGGGAGCAGTTCTTAATCTAATCAGGCAGCAGTGTGTTGGGTCTCAGAGGGGCTACAGCTTCAGGACGTGTGGGAAGGAGAGAGGAGGAGGCTGTAAATCCAGTGAGGCAGAAAAGAGCTCATCATTACAGCAGAACGTCAGGCTCATAAAACACAATCACACTGAAGCGCATTGCCCTGCAGTGCACCAGATCTACTGAGAGCATGCATGTAGTGTGTTCGTGAATGAGGCTGGGCCGAAGCTTTGACCCCTCTTGACAATTAAGATGTAGTCTCAACTTAGTGTGTACCTGGACTAAAATAGACAATAAGGCTAAATGGTGTTTGATAGTTTATTGTTTTCCCTAATTGTCTGTTGATTCATCATATGCAAAGGTAATAATTACTTAAAGGAATGGTTCACCCAAAAATAAAAATCTGCTGAAAATGTACTCACCCTCAGATCATCCAAGATGTAGATGAGTTTGTGTCTTCATCAGATTTGGAGATATATACACCACTTGTTCACCAGTGGATGCTCTGCAGTGAATGGGTGCGGTCAGAATGAGAGTCCAAACAGCTGATAGAAACTTCGCAATAATCCACAAGTAACCCACACCACTCCAGTCCAACAATTAACTTATTTTGAAATGAAAAGCTGTGTGTTTGCAATAAGGAATCCATCATTGTGATGGTTTTAACTAAAACTTCAAATTGTTGCTTCTGGCTAAAATGCATGTACTCTGTTCATAATACTGCTTTCTCCAGTGAACAAGTCGTCTGAATCAGGAGAGAAATATGCACAGATTAAGCACCGTTTACCTTTAAAAACAGTTCTAAAGTAATAAGTCAGTGGACAACAGGGAATGGACTTTTTCACTGGAGGACGTGTTATTATGGATTATGGACTTGTATTTTGAAACTAACAATGTCTTGATGGATTTTTTTCTTACAAACAAAGTTTTCGCTTCACAATATGGGTAGGTGGTGGATTGGAGTTTTGTGGATTATTGTGATGACATCTTGGACAGCCTAAGAGTAAGAACGTTTTCCCCAATTGTTAATTTTTTTGGTGAACTATTCCTTTAAGGAGCGCAACAATTTATGAATGTCATTGTGTTAAATAATGTCATACCAAGTGCCATTTTATTAAAGACAATTCATAATGTAATCCTTGTTTGGTTTGAAATAAAGCAATAGATGCACTCTTGAAATTGAAGAGAAAAATACTGTGTGGTTGTCGAATGTTAGTGCATTATATTGATAGTTAGTGTGATTGTCTCCACCTGTTATTCCTTTGCTATGTGAAAGAAAATGCATATTATATACACTAAAAAGTACAAAAACACCAGCTGATTCTAAGACATTGAGCAAAAATAATGAAGAGAAGTAAAGAGAAAATCATGTTTTGTATTTTGTGTGCAGATGACACTTGATTTGAAGTTTTTAAGTATCCAAATACTTTCTAGGGTGGCTATTTTTGCATAATTTAACTCATTTTTGACACATTTTCCTCTTCTTTAGTGCTCTTTCCTGCCAAAGTTCTCCATCCACGTTGAGACAAAGTATGAAGACAACAAAGGCATCAATGACAATGTATGTATACTGTATACAGTGTAAATATGTCTGCATGATTTCGCACTTTTCTCAATTGTCTTTCATCTCTAAATCTTTTCTGTAAAGTGAGAACTGTTGATTGTGTGGAATGAGAGAACAGATGGAAAAAAAAATCTAACTAGAAAGCCCAGTCGGTTCTCAGATTGCAGAACAATTTGTGGCATCACTAGATTTAGTGTGCTTTTAAACCTTTGTAGAGTTGTGGGTCTGCCCCTGTTTATTTATTATTTGATTAAATATGCATTCATTATTAAAGGAATATTTCACACAGAAATTAAAAATTAGATGAAATTTTACCCTCTGGCCATCTAAGCACCATGAGTTTGTTTCTTCATGTGAACAGGTTTGGAGAAATTTAGCATTACATCACTTGCTCAGCAATGGATGCTCTGCAGTGAATGGGTGCCGTCCAAATGAGAGTCCAAACAGCTGATAAAAACATCACAATAATCCACACGACCAGCGTCCATCCAACCAATCAATTACGCACGATCAAGCACCAGTAACAAGCGAAAAACAGTTCAAAACCAATATGTCGCTGATTTTGATGTAAGAGGGCAACAGGAGATGGACTTGATCACTGCGTTATTATGGGTTATTGTGACCTTGGTTAATTTTGTGCCCAGAACAACAAATTTAGTTCAGTTTTAAAACGCCTGCAATCTGTAAGATTTGGTAAGTCTTAACAAAACATGCAGATGTACACTTTAAAAAGAAGTTGCAACTTATGGCTGGGAGTGAGTTATTGTGATGTTTTTATCAGCTGTTTGGACTCTCATTCTGACGGCACCCATTCACTGCAGAGCATCCATTGCTGAGACACTGATGCAATGCTACATTTCTCCAGATCTGGTCAAAGAAGAAACAAATTCATGGTCTGAGGGTAAGAAATTTGTCAGCAAATTTTAATTTTTGGGTAAACTATTCCTTTTTAAGGGATCATTCTCCCAAAATATTTGTCATCAGTTAGTCACCTGGCTTTCAAGCTCTAAAAAGTACATAAAATCAGCAGTAAAGTAGTCCGTAGGATGTCATTCATACACATTTATGATGCATTGTCGCAGTTTTAGTGCTCAACGGAAACTGGAGCAAAGAGCAGGTTGGACATTCTGATAAGCTAAGCATCTATTTCATTGAAGAAAGAAACTCGTGCCGGTTTTAAACTAAATGAGGTTCAACAAATGATGACCACATTTCTGAATCTTTGGCTATTTCGCTGATATACTGTATACTGGAAGCTTTTTAGAAGTTTTGACTTCCTTAACACTGTGTAAATCGAAGTGGAAGAAACCCACTAGCCAAAAAGGCGCTTGTGATTTCAGATGGGATTGGTCCTGGAGAGATTTCTGGGTGAGTTTGGCTCTTTAATAATGCTGGCCTGCAGTCAGTCTGAGAGCTTACATGCATCAGGATCGTTCCAGACGGCGGTTACGGTCTGTCTGAGCCAGTGCTGTCCCGAGCTTCTGGTCTCGTCTCCGCGCACATGCTCACTCGCTTAGAAAGACTTTCGCATTGTTTTATTCCTTTGCTCTTGGTATCAAGTAACACTTTTATCCTCTGCCCCAAATGAGAGCATTTTAACATCACTCACTGCAGACGGATAGCTTTTCCTCTTCTGTGATCAGTTTGAGGCATTTGTGGGTTTGTGTTTGAAGATCTAACATTTATAAATGATGTGCTTGAGATGGAGAGAAATCAGTTGTACAGAGTGATGGGATGAAGTAGTGACAACCAAAATTATATATCAAATTAACTCCAATTAAAAATGGAATTGTAAGGTATTACAATAGTATGTTCTGAAAAGATATCTTGGAATACTAGATGTTGTATTTTCATACCATAATAGCGTACTGGAAAACAAGACAAGAAAATGATTGATTGCAGACAAAGTGATTGAATGATATTTTGACTGTAAAGGAGAGGTGTAGGAGCCAGGTAGCATCTGTTGGTTCGCCTCAGGGCTATTTCTGCATCTGCAGGTGAGAGATAACAGAACGCTGCATTCTTTCACCATCCGTGCTCAGTTTCATGTTCAGTTGAGATGCCAACACTTCTTTAGTAACTGTGGCTGATGAGCAGAAAATAGCGTCAGGTTTTAGCACCAATCTCGTTCCATTGGCCATGTGCCGTTGATTTGCCCTGTCCATGGTGCTGAAATCAAAGCGCGAGGGTCAGACCTGTAATCACCCACACAACATTAATATGGCATCTTGTGGAAACATGAAAATGAATTATGTTATTTCAGCATCATTATAGAGTATTAAAAAACATAGCATAATTGTTCAATCCACATATTTTTGACTCTAGTCTTCTTTTGCAGCAATGATTTGGTATGCGTATACATGTGCATCTGTATTTGATGCCACTATTCTTGGCAAACTTGAGTCCAGTGATTAATTCTATTTCAGACGTGCATCATTCTAGCAGCCTAAGACCCTGTAAATACCACTTCCAGGCTGACAGGTACCTGTGCATCTTGACTTGAGATTGGCAATTTCAGGCACTTTGATGTTAAGTTGGCCTTGTGTTTGGGACCATTGCCTCACTGAAAAATACATTTTATCCAGAGCATGCTTTTATCCTACTAAAACATTTCTTTGTATCTTGCACCATCTATCCTTCTATTTTAACAAGAAGCCCAGTTCCTGCTGAGGAGAGGCAGCATGATGCTCTGGTGTTTTTGAGGTGTGGGCAGTGTTAGAGTTGCTTTATATCACTTTGAATATCACTTTGCATACTATAAAAGGTTAATTTGACCATAAAATCTTTTCCCACATCACAGATGATTCACCATTAAGCATTTTGACCTGCTCCAAACGTGCTTTCACATGGTTCTTTTAAAGTAATGGCTTCTGTTGAGCCACCTGTCCTGTACAAGCCCTGTGCTATTGATGCAGGTGGCTGAAGGGAAGGCGATGAAAAATAAGAGAGATTTGACATTTTGATGAGATTATAAAGACATTTTTATTTATTTGGATTAATGGGCACCAATATATTGTGCACTATGAAATCAGAAACATACATCAACTAGTAGTTGAATATATATATATAGAAAATAGCCCTGTAAATATTCTGAAAAAAAGAAAAAAAATTTAATAGAATTTCTTGGTAACACAGCACTGTAAAAAAAAAAAAACAGTTTTCTCAGGTAACATAAAATGTGATTTAGTTACCAAGGTCCGATCAAATATAAATAGCACATTAGCATTAAAAGTTGACACACTTTTTTTTGTCTGTGTGCTGTAAAGCTCTGATTTAAGCGTGAATTTTGGGCCAGTGGACGAAACTGGTCCAGTCAATAGAAACGTTTTTTTCACAGCAAAAAATTAAAAAATTAGAGAACATTGATGGGTGGGGGGGGTGGGGGTCTATCTTTTTATTCCCTCTTTTTGTTGAAGAAAATATATAGATATTTTGGATGTGGAGAGTTTTTATTTTTATAAGTCTTTTTTTGTCGATGATATTGCATATTGATATAGTCACAATTAGTGTTTAATGATGTTGGTGTTGTCTCATCTTTGTCCTTAGTCATGGAAAAAAGGTCAATGAATATGATTAGTCAACGAATTTAACACAAGAACTAGAAAATGCAAGGTCTCAAAACTGTTTTTTTTACAGTCTTGACAGTGTATTTGGTCGCTTACACACCTGCTGTATTTGTGCTCACTGAGCATTTAATTACAAAACCATTGGCAATAATGGGGAGTTTGATCTTCCTTTGCTGCTGTAACAGCTTCCACTTCTTTCCACTTCTGTGTTGGAAGGACTTTCCACTACTAGATGTTGGAAAATGTATGCAGGGATTTGCTCCCATTCAGACACAAGTGGCAGTGAAGTTTACTCACTGACGTTTGGTCATGGGGTCTTAAAGTTCAAAGTGTGGAATTTGTGCAGGCCAGTCAAGTTCTTCCACACCAGACTCAGTAAATCATTCTTCATGGACCCCACTTTTTTTGCTTAATCGAACACGGTCACGCAGCAGGTACAAGGGCCACCACTTTGCGGTCTTCAGAGGAGAGATACTTGAACCCACCCCCTCATTTTTTTTTGCACCTGTAGAACTCTGTTCAGTCTGCATCTGTAAGAGGAGAAAATACAAATCCTCGATCTGTATTCCGCCTCCTCATTGGCATGAGAGGCTGTTTCTGACGTTTTCCCTAAATTGGAGCCTGCTTTGAAGTTTAAACGGCGCGCTCCAGCATGCATTAGACTCTACTTTAATGTTGCTTATCACCACCATTGGGATTCAGAGTCTTTAAGAGTTTGTTCTTCGGATTTGATAAACAAGCTTGTCCAAGTTTGGTGCTTTGACCCCGTGCTGATTTTGCAATGTGGCCACAATTCAGAAATTAAGGCCGATTTTATTTATTAGAGCCGTCATTCAAGTCCTTTTCAAATTTCCCTTTCTGTCTTCCTCCCCATCTCTCTTGATAAGGTCCACCATACCTTATTTTATCAAATATTCAGCTACCCTGTCATGTCATCCCCTTTCATTCTTTGCGTTACAATTTCAACCCATCCATCCCTTGCTCTCACAGCTAGTGCACTCTCCTTTGTGTCTACATTTTAAAATAAAGAGGTTTTAAACATTTATCTCTGTCATCCCAGAAGCTTACTGTCAGTCGGATATGAAAAGAATTACAATGTAATTGGCAAACCCACACAGGTGGCAGACAACAGGAGAGCCGTTCTCTCACCTGAAAGCACCTGATCCTTTGAAGCAAAGCGCCCTCACCCATTAAAGTCTTTGTTAGGCTGCAAGCACTCAGATGAGTGGCAGTTTATGCAATACACGCGCTGACATTGACTCACGTGTAGACCGAGAGCTCCTTCTTGTGGACAGCGTGGAGTCTGCAGCTGTAGAAGTGTTGGAGTCTGCTGAGAGTTGCTGAAGATTCTTTACTGTAACCCACAACAGAAAGACTTACACTGAGTCATATTCTGGTGACTAATGAACAAGCTTGTGTTCATGCTGAGAGGGATTTGTTGCAATAAAGCAACCAGAAGTCACTGTCAGTGAGAGATGATGATTTGTGATGGTGACAAAGTTGAGCAGCTACCTGTGGTTCAACATCCGCCCATTCAGAGACCATTGACATGTAAAATGACCAACAACGAAGTTGAACTTCACAAACTTTGAAAAATCCCATTTATTAAATCAGTCTGGGAACCTGTTTTCAGCTGATAACGGGTTCGCTGTGTGGTCTTTGCAGGACCTGTTTGACGAACCTGTTGGTTCATTTTGTGGCAGTGTCGAATATCAACTCCGGGGGGGGGTGGACGGTGGGTTTGGTGAACTAAGGCCATGTCCACACATACACAGGTATTTTTATAAACTGATTTTTTTCCATTTTCAGTTTTTATAAAAATCTCCGTCCACATGAAAACGCAAACGCATGCTATGAAGCACTGTCAAGAGCATGCAAACCAACAGGTGGCGATATAATCTCAACCGTAAGCCATGTTGGCCAATCAGAAGCCTGAAAAAGTCTCCAGTAGGCGGAGATAACAGCGCAGGCACCAAAAGCCAAAAACTCCGTTTCATCAGCTAATCAGGTGCTTCTGGATACTACAAAACTCCAGGCAGATGTATTGGGGCAGATTGAAGCTAAACTCTGCAGGATAGTGGCCCTCCAGGAGCGAATTGGACACCCCTGAGTTAATCAGTTAATCTACTACACACAAATGCAATGAGCCACAAGCGACAAGGTGTTCTGTAGTTGCTTGGTTTCTAATTCTGTCATGTTCTGTCTCTCCACCCACAGTAACATATCATCCGTTCCCCATATCTGTATTTTACAGATCAAATATGTTCTGATTGTGAATGTGTTGCATCTCACACCATTGTTGCTTTCAGTGTGGACAGACAAAGGAAACTTGTTATATCACATCTGGTTAAAACTAATTTTGAGTTTGTGAAGTACATCCTGACTTTTTCAGTAGCAGTGGTAGCTGGTAGATTTTTAAAAAATCATTTTCTCTCTAACATCCTCTAGATCTTTGATACAGAGCCCCGAGATGAAGAAACAGAGGTGTGCTTTATTGACATTGCCTACGATGAGATCCCAGAGCGCTATTACAAGGAGTCTGAGGTAAGATATTTCTTTAATAAAGCACATAAATATATGATCCATTAAAGAAACGGTAAATAATTTATAAGCAATACAAATGTACAAAGTACAAATTTCCCTCTAAGGTACAGTATGTGCTCATATTCACCTCTATATTTTATATTCCCCTCCCAATATTTTCCTCGCTGGCCTCTGTGATTTATTCATTTGAGCTCTGTTGATAGGGGATTTTGTTTTGAAGAAACAGGGGAGTGCTTCTCCCACATAGACGAAAACAAAAGAGTATGGGTTATTTTTAAGCCGATACTGAATTATTAAAGAGGTCCTGTTGAGATCTCTTCTGGATACACGCAAGACTCAGAATCACCTCTCCATTGTAATTCATTTTCACATACTGCCTTTCTCCTCCTGCAGAGGTAAGCATAGACAGATGAGAGGAGTGCAGTGTTATCTTTCTCTGGCAGGAGCTTGCTGCTATCTAAGGATCCAGGCCAGCAGTGGTTCTGTTTGAGGAATAAAAAAGCTGAGGTGGAATTAGATGTGGAAAGGAAAAAAACAGCTGCAGTGCTGGGAATGATAAGTGATCACTCTAGTCCTCATTTAAACAAATAAAATCACTTATGTCACAGAAACAAACCTGTTAATCTCGTCAGTGTTTGTTCAAAAACATCTGTTGGTGAAGGGTTTATTTTGTCAACAATAAAAAGGCATGCCTTTAAGTAAATAATTTTATTGAAAACGTACTGAAAGTATGAAGAGAAAAAATAACATCGCAAAGAATCAACAGTGCACGAACAATGGTTTTAACAGAAGAAATATGTGTAGACGTGATTCAGTTAATCCATTCATAGTATGTTGGGGTATTGACCGCCTATTAAACACCAGTAAACTGGACTGCATCTGGTTAGGACATGCTGTTAAACTGACATGGTGTGTGTAATGTACCCTAAAGCATTGCAAAGTTTAATTGTCATAGATATCTGGGTTTTAAACAGAATATGACTACAGGTGTATTTCAAGGTAATAAAAATGTACTTAGTCCTCTGTGTTTCTAAACAACCTGTGGATCTCAGTCATTGACAGTCAACATCTTAGTCTGGGGAAGTTCCAACTGGCAACAAGGGTTGTTACAAGCAATACATACATACATACATACATACACACACACACACAAGCATTCACATCAAAACTGAAGTATACTTTGACCTTGAATTGACCATCACTGATAAACTTAAGCACAGTTTGAACTTTGATCAAAAACAATGAGCTTCCAGGCAACTGCCATTGATATTAATGGCTAGCTTTCTGCAGGTATTATAGACCTCATTGATGCCAGGATTCTTATCATTCTTGTGTAGGTGAGATGATTGTGTTGTCTATTGAAATAACAAGGTCTTTGCAGGATTGGTTCTTGGCCAGGATGATTAGCAGCTCAGTTTTCAATAAATTCAGATATGCAGGCAGAAATATGTTAATACCAGATGATATTTGGTTGTCAGAGGGTGAAAAGAGAATTAATTGAGTATCATCTGCATAGGAATAATGGGGAAAAGCTCTGAGAGGTGAGAATTTAGCAAAGTGATTTGGAGAGTAAAAATGGGCCAGGTACTGAACCCTGTGGAACACCGGTGGGTAGTTGGTGTGTAGAGCACTCACTTCAAGTGATCTGCCCTCCAGAGTGAGTAGAGCAAAGTGATGTTAACTTTTAAATGGAATTCACTCTCAAATGTTGTGCATAAATAAAGATGCAGAATGCTTTCCTGTGTTCCAGCTAGAACAGGGTGGCAGATAAAGGCATTAAACACAATAATACTGGGTAGAATTTTTTTTTATATAAATACAGCATGTACAAATAAAGAAAAAAAATCTAAAATGAAACTGTAATCATATAATTAACAATAATATAATTAACATCTGTAAATTAACTGTAAAATTGTAGATATATTTGGTTTGTTTGCAGAAATTTGCCACCAACCAGAACTCAACCAGTACAAGGACATGTTTACAGTGAGAATATCTAAACGTCTCTAATCAAAGTTGGACTGGAGACTAATTTATCATTTATTATTAACTGTAAAATTAGATATCCAATCGTCAGAGCCATTGCTTAGTGTTTTGCATAGTTGGCATGTGCTGGTTCATGTAATTTTCTGACCTGAGTCCCACCTTTTCTTCCAGTCATCTCCTGTCTTCTTTCTATTCTGCTATGAATAAGTCTTATAAAGGTTTAAATGAGACATTCTTGTGTATTGTACTGTATATAAAATGAACTCTGTGGGCCATTTTATTTCCATTCCAGGACATTTTATTTTACTTCCATTATGTATTTTCACTCCAGGACCCACGATACTTTAAATCCGAGAAGACAACCCGGGGTTTGCTGAAGGAAGGCTGGAGGGACACACAGGATCCCATCATGTGCTCCTATAAGCTAGTAACGGTGAAGTTCGAGGTGTGGGGACTTCAGACACGTGTGGAGCAGTTTGTGCACAAGGTCACTTCCACCCCTCCACATATCCCGGGCGAGCCCCCTAAAACCCTAACCTTGTAGTTACTCTCATTGCACATCACTCAGATCTATAGATAGATCTGTATATCCAGCTGTGCTTACCATGATATCATCTAGCAGAACAAGTCCTTGGATCATCTTTGTTGGTTCTGGAGCAATATTCCTGTCAACCAATCAGATTTAAGGGTTAGGATTAGTCAGCTTTGTGCTGGAGCTGAGGCTTCAACAACATTTCTTTTAACTGTTCATTTCCCTCTGATGTTAGGGTCATTGTTAGCATTGGGGTTAGGGAAGATTAGGAGTATGTTCATTTGACAAAAATAATTTTCCAGGACCAACAAAAGATCCAGGAACACATCTACTTGGCAACATCAGAATGACCATATATTTGTACCTGTCTTTCTTTCTGTAGGTGGTGAGGGATGTGCTGTTGCTGGGTCATAGACAGGCTTTCGCTTGGGTTGATGAGTGGATTGGTAAGTTTGGCATTGACCAGCCAGTCATGCACACAGCCTTCCCTTCAGATTGCTGTTTATTCATCTCTTTACATTTATTTGCCGTTTCTTTTGTTTTGACTCTGTCCCAGAGTTGTGACTAACAAACCTCACGAATGCCAATGGATGTCGTGATCCATAGCTCACAACCGTGTTTACTCTCATGAGTCACTGCAAGAACAAACAGACAGAAAAGATATGTTTCAGCTGAGAAATTCAGCACTTTAAAGTTGTTCTTCATGTTCTCATCAAGGACCTTGACCATACTGATTAAATTAGATGACTTTAACAAATTGTTCAGTCATGAACACTGAAAGTGTTCAGATTGCAAAGCATAGAAAGCAGAGCCGTTTTCTGCTCAAAAAAAAAAGCAGCATCTCTTTTACTACTGTTGAGCACATTGCGTTCTCAGTGAACTCCTAAACGTGCAGCGAGTGTGAAGGAGGAGGAAACAATGGTTCATTGAGTTGCTGAATTAGAGCAGGGGTCTCCAGTCCTCCTCCTGGAGGGCCACCTTTCAGCAGAGTTTAGCTCTGGCCCCAATTAAACACAGCTAATTAAGGTCTTCAGAATCACTAAAGGTGTGATAAAGCTAAACTCTGCAGGAAGGTGGCCCTCCAGGAGCAGGATTGGACACCCCTGAAATAAAGGTACCCCTCACCACCATCATGACATTATTAACCAGGATTTGACAACTAAGGAAGACAGCTATAAATAATAGGCAAACAATTGCCTGTAGAAACAAATAAAAATGACAATATTTTACTATAGCTTGGTAATGGAAGCCTCGTGAACATCAGATTGAATATGATTTTATATTGGATTTGGTTAATCCAGGGGGTGTCAAACTTAACATCTGGAGGGCCATACTCCCAATTTGACACACCTTATCCAGCTCATTCAGTCCTTCAGGATTACTATAAGACTACAGGTAGATGGATTTAAGCAATGTTGGAACTATACTCCTCAGGACTGTTGCCCTTCAGGATCTGAGTTTAACACCACTGGTTTAGTCCAATATAAATTACATTAGTGAAACCCCACTAATAGAAATTCCTTTGCTTTGGATGTTTAAAGACATGACAATAGAGGAAGTGAGAGAATATGAACGAGCCACTCAGGAAGCCACCAATAAGAAGCTGGGAACCTTTCCGCCAGCTATTTCCATCAGCGAGAAGCCCCTGCCAGCCTGCGCTCGTAGCGGCACATCCAGCGCTCCCTCTACACCCCTCTCCACTGAAGCTCCAGACTTCCTTTCTGTGCCCAAGGACAGACCACGGAAGAAGTCAGCTCCGGAGACCCTAACTCTTCCTGACCCAGCACGGAGAGACTCTGCCTTCCGCCTTCCCAGTCTCTTTTCCTGGGGTCCCAGCACCCCGCAACCTGAGTAAACCTCAGTTCTGGCCTTAGTTTATGAAAACATACCCCAGTAATTTGTTTGTTTGACACAATCAAATAAGTCTCTCTTTAAATACTAAAATATACTTACAGTTTCCCAAACAAACACACACACACACAGAGTGGCTTTTCAACCTGTCCAACCTCATGTTTTACACTGGGAGTTAATTTACAATTGGCCAAAAAGTGCATTCTGACATACAAACACATTACAGATCATTGTTACAAATATCTCAGGAGTTGTCCCATTGATAGACAGAGCTGAATCTTTTTCTTACTTATTTTTTTGTTTGTTTCCTTCTTGCTGAGCCATTTTTCCTACATATGTTGAATATGGATAGGATTTGTAGCCAATGTTGTTTTGGTGTAGTGGGGTATTTAATGGTATATTCTGCTCGGTTAATATTTCAGTTGTGATATTATGTTAACGTGACTTTATCCTCAGGCTTCTGAATTTCTCACTCAAATTAATCAGTGTTTGACATGTACTGTACATATCTCATTTATAAGAATGTAGGGTTCAATTTGATAGTGGTTTCACTATGCTCTTGTCTTTAACTTTGATCAGTCCCATTCCCATGGACTCAGAAAACCAAGTTATACCAATTTTACTGACCTAGCACTTTTGCATGGTCTGTTGTTAGACAATACAAACTGGAACTTGTACATACTGTAGTTTATCTTCATAATATATTTGATAGGTTGCGGAGCATCTGCCATGTAACTGAGTATGCTGTTCTACATTATATGTTCTTGGTTGGGATTAATGTGATGCATTATTATCCATAAATATGAATTAAGTCCTCAAAGAATGCTTGATAATTAGACTGTTGTATAATATTTGAGCTCTAAGGAATGTTTGCTGCTGCTGCTGGCCAATGTATACTTTGTAAATTGTAAAGCTCTTGTATTCTTGCTGGCTCCCGCATATCTGTTCTTTTAAACTTAAATACTCTTTTCTAAAGGATTCAGAAATGCACATGCCAAATCTTGGGAAATCATGCTTTTGATGTCAACTGCCATTGTGAAATTAAAGCATTTGCTATCCATTGGGATTTCTACTTCATTCCAGTTTCACCAAACCTGTCATGTCTTTCCCATTTATGTTGCAAAATATGCTGTTTTTTGGTAAATCTATGCTTACCAGAAATGTTAAGTGTGAAGTGTTATACATCGAAGTGATGGATTATAGCAGCTTTCATATCTTTAATAATTAAGATGCAATGGCTTTTCCTCTCATTCTAAAGGTCTTCTTTACTTTGAATGACATTGCAGTCTAATGCCTGTGATTGATGTTTTTTCCTGCACCAATCAAACTTGACTGATGGGAGATTTGTTGTAAAAACTTGACAGGTACAGTCTATATGATGTATTAATTAGCCTTGCAATTCATAGAGGTTATGATATAATTATAGAGGTGAAAGAAATAGTTTAAAAAGTTATTTGCATGATTGAATTCTCCAGATGGTCCTAACGAAGATATGGAATTACCCATATTTGTAATGGAATTACCATCCTTACTGGTGCAACCCTATTTTGAATTTTGAGCCCAAAAATGAATATTCTGTCATCTACTCACCCTCAAGTCCTTCTAAGCCTGTGACTTTCTTTCTTCTGTGAAACAAAAAAGAATATATTTTAAAGAATGTTGGTAATCAAACACTTTCGGTTCCTATTGATTTTCATTGTGTGGACAAAAATAGAATGGAAGGCAATGGGAACTGAAACTTTGGTTACCAACATTCTTCAAAATATCATTTTCTGTGTTCCACAGAACAAATACATGCAGGTTTGGGACAACATGAGGGTAAGTAAACGATGACAAAATTTACATTTTTGGTTGAACTATCACTTTAAAAAATCATGAAGGTTAGTATAGATCTGTTACGTTAATTAATTGTCTAATATTGTCTGAAGCTGATTGCGGTACTTGACATTTTAAAAGCATCACCCCAGCAAGAAATATATATTTTGGGACTTTATTTCAGGAACTGTGTTGTCGGGTAGCAAACCAGAGTATAGATTTCACAAGCACACGAGGAATCTAGCGGCATACAAAGCGATATTGCAAATATTTAAATAAATAAAAACCTGTCTTCAATCAGTTTCTTTCCATTGTTGGTAAATGTTGCCTCCAAACCAGTGGCGTCATTTGCACGCGTTCTATAGACATATAGTCTCCATGTCTGGAGGCATGAGTCGGTTCATTTTGATGCGTTCCAATCTTGGTTTCATTATTTCCAGCGCACAACGTTTTGTTGTATTGTGGAGCAGTGTTGGGGAACGCATTACAGTAAAGTGAGTACGTAATCGGATTACTTTCAAGAACTCGTAAGTAACGAATACTTTTTTTAATTTGCAAGAAAATATCTGAGTTACTTTTTCAAAAAAGTAATGCCAGTTACTTTGTTTTCCCATTTATTGACTGACAAGTCTCCTGTCCCCATATTGGGAGAAATCGGGAGTACAGAGGCATTGTGTGTGCTGTGTGAACATGATTTTACTGTAGTTCTAGACTAAATGTGAATGTGCATTAATTCAGCCCACTCACAAAAAACAGATTTAGTAATCAGTAAATGAATAAAAATAATGCAACTCAGAATATGATGCAAACCTGCAATAATTAAATATGTTAAATAACACAAATGTATCTAATCCCATTTTATTAAACAATATCTTTGCTGCTGACCTTTGATGATCCAGTTCAACCATACTAATAAGCAAAAATAACTTCAGATAAACTAACAATTGTGCTTTGTTTTTTTATTGCTGAAGAGTGTTTCTTCTCCTGCGTTCTACTGTACAGACGTGAATTTACTTTTGCTTCAGCCTGAGGTTTATTCATTACACTTTTTGGTGTTGAAAGGGCTTTTATATTTGCTATAAACAGAACTTATTATATTAAAAACAATCAAGCCCTGCTCATATTTAAAAAGTAACGCAGAAGTAATGTAGCGGCATACATCCATAAAAGTGTAGCGAATCAGCTCATGGGAAATATGAATTATTAACCATAACTAGTTATAATTAATATTCATATTTTAGATCCGCTGTAGAAATTTAGCTGACCACTCAGGGTCAACCATCTTGTCAATTCTAAGAACGTTAATTTCCAGGTTAAAGGAAATATCTTTCTTACTGTACAATTCTACAAAGAGTTTGTAGCATAAATCTGCATGATTAAGTGCAGTTATAAGCAAACAATGAACCATGTCAAGTGTGATACAAGTAAGGTTTTATTAACTACACAAGCACTTAAAACTAGTCTAAAATACTACATAAACACAAACTGGTCTTCAAATCATACAGAACAAATAAGAGGGTATAACATACATACAACACACACACACACACGCATATAGTTGGTATAGGAAAGGGTTAAAGTTAACTCAGTACAGAAAGAGGCTTAAGGAATGAATTTTATGGAACCATTTGTATATTCAGCAGATCTACACCTGGGGATACGTTAGGTTCTTAGTTCAAACACACCTTGTAAAAAGGGGTAACTGATACTTAATGCATCAATTAAAACGACTAAGTTTCATACTTGCGAGTCTGTCTGAAAAAGATTCCTGATGCAATCTTAAGGCCCCAGATCTTGCTGAAGTTGGTTGATGAGAAAGAACCAGTTTGAGTCAGAGGATCTTTGGTGAATGGAAAAGTCAAGGTCGAAGCCTGGCACGAGCTTAGCGTTTCCGGGAGCGTTTTTTCTTACATCCTCTCAGAATTAAAACAAAACACTGACTGAGAGGGTCCCTGGAGCAGGGCCTTTAAGGTCGGAGAAGATCCCCGCCTTTCAGGATGGGCTTGTCCAATGAGAAAGGAAGAAATTCCAAGCAGGATGTTGCAATTGCTGGAGGGTTTTACGAACCTTTGTCTCTAAGCATGGTAATTTGCAAATGGACTTGAATCGAAATTACTAAGATTCTCAGGACCCTAATATATATGGCCTATGTACCAATATATAATATACAACCTTTTTTTTCGATCATAAGAAGGCGAATTCATTTTTGTTTTAAAAGGATAATACACATGGTAGAGATTCTATATGTCAGCTGAAACGGAGTGTGGTTCGATTAAAGTCTGCATAACAGTATTACAATTTCAAAGAACAAATACACGATGACAATAATTACCAGTGACCGAGGATCATGTGTGGTCATCAAAGAAAAGGTTTTTCCATGAATAATTAGTAGAACAAGTCCATTTTACTCTGCCTCTTGCCTGGGACAGGCAGGATTTTCCATGCTTTTGCATTCTTTTGGCAATAACCCAGTGATATCAGCCGTGGGTTGCCACTGCAACAGGGGGCTCTGTTCGGCTTCCTGGGGTGTACGCATTTCGGGGGGAAGGGTTCTGGGTCATCCTAGGCTTGTCACGGAGGGGGTTCCTGAGTATTTGGTAAATATAAAACAACATATATATTGGTGTTTGAGGGGTCCAGACGCTACAAAAGTAACTAAGTAACGTAATTAGTTACTTTTTTAGGGAGTAACGCAATATTGTAAAGCATTCTTTTTTAAAAGTAACTTTCCCCAACACTGATTGTGAGTGTACACAAACAAATGTAGACCCTTAACAGATTCGAACAATGTAATTATTCTTGTCTGTATGACCAAAAATGACGGAGTATAGGCGCATCTTGTCGCCTGCAGAATAAGCGCACTGATATTCAGCTTCCACACGCCACACAAACACTTGGAAATGCGCACATTTAATATAGACATTATAGCCTAGATGTAATATAGAGGGGCCCCCTCATTTTATGATAGGCCCCCCCAAAATTACAATTCTGGCTACGCCACTGCTCCAAACGTCCATTTTTGAGTTTTGATTTTAGTAATTGTGTACGAGAAAGTAAATCAAACGTTTTTGTGATGAAACGAAATATCGTATGGAATCTTGATTTCGCCAAAGTTAAAAAAATTTAATAAAAAAAATAAAAAATGAGGGAAAAAGACTCACAATTCGGGACTTTTATATCAAGCGAGTGTATTCTCAAATTTAAATTTATAGCAACTCGTTTGTTTATTCATTTATTTATTTTTTATATTATTTATTTATGTATCGGTTGTATGCATTGGTTGTTGATTGGATTTTGAGATGTGGGGTTTGCACTCAAAAGTGGAGATAGATGAATGTGAGCTTGCAGGGACGGAGTATAAGTGATGTGACATGTGACCAAGTATGGTGACCCATACTATGAATTAGTGCTCTGCATTTAACCCATCCAAAGTGCACACACACAGCAGTGAACACACACACACACACCGTGAACACACACCCGGAGCAGTGGGCAGCCATTTATGCTGCGGCGCCTGGGGAGCAGTTGGGGGTTCGGTGCCTTGCTCAAGGGCACCTCAGTCGTGGTATTGAAGGTGGAAGAGAGCACATTCACTCCCCCCATCTACAATCCCTGCCAGTACGAGACTCGAACCCACAACCTTTGGGTTACGAGCCCGACTCTCTAACCATTAGGCCACGACTTAGTCGTGGCCTAAGAGGACTAGAGAGAATTAAGAGGACTAAACATATAGACTGGGACTAAATAATTGGAGAAGTCCAGCATAAGTCACCAGAGATAAGTTATAAGTAATATGATTTTTACCGGAAAATCCAGTGAGGAAATTTTGATAATTTATAACGAGGTCATTTAAAAATAAAAAGACACTTCCCGCTCTACAAGCAGCCTGTGGAGGTGGGCTGCTTCTCTCTGGACCCTCACAGGAGCTTCTACAACGATCAGAGGCAGCTGCGGTACTATGTCCAGCCCCGGAAAAGTCCAGATTTGAATTTAAGGGACAACTACACCAGCCGCTTCATAAAGAGAGATGACTGCGTGAAAGAGAAGCTTGATCACGTGCTGAAGTGGATTCTGGCCAATAGAGACAAGATTCAAAGCAGAGACCACACCCCCTCATCTGGGTGAGATGCACACATACTTCTCTGTAAGGAAATATATTTTTACAGTGAAGTATAATTAAAGACAGACCTACAATAGGTTAATAGTTATTAAATAGATAGCATTTCTTAGGGCCTTATATTGTACTTATATTAGATGTGCTTTTTGATTACTATTTAATGGATGAAGAACAGCATATGAAACATGTTTTTTTTTTTAGTATTTCAAAAAAAAAAATTTTTTAAAGCATGTAGAAGAGAATATAAACATTAAAAAAAAAAGCTTATGCTGAAGTTGGTGAAACTCCGTTTTTGTATAAATTACATTTTAATGTATTTTCTTTTAATATATTAATAAATACAACTTACGTGTTATGTCACGTTACTTGAAATAAAATAACACATTTTTCTTAGCTGGTTGCCACTGCAACTTTTCTCATTTTCATTCAGTTTAACCTGATGTACTAAAAAAACTGAAATGAAAATGAATAATAATAATTTAAATAGCAATAATAGACTATAACAAATTACTTAAATTCATTTTTTTTCATTGCGGTGTCAGGACAGGGGGAAAAAAGTCAAATTGAATTTTCAGAACTTCGTTATACAAACCCAATTCCAAAAAAGTTGGGACACTGTACAAATTGTGAGTAAAAAAGGAATGGAATAATTTACAAATCTCATAAACTTATATTTTATTCACAATAGAATAACATATCAAATGTTGAAAGTGAGACATTTTGAAATGTCATGCCAAATATTGGCTCATTTTGGATTTCATGAGAGCTACACATTCCAAAAAAGTTGGGACAGGTAGCAATAAGAGGCCGGAAAAGTAAAATGTACATATAAGGAACAGCTGGAGGAACAATTTGCAACTTATTAGGTCAATTGGCAACATGATTGTATAAAAAGAGCCTCTCAGAGTGGCAGGTCTCTCAGAAGTCAAGATGGGCAGAAGATCACCAATTCCCCCAATGCTGCGGCGAAAAATAGTGGAGCAATATCAGAAAGGAGTTTCTCAGAGAAAAATTGCAAAGAGTTTGAAGTTATCATCATCTACAGTGCATAATATCATCCAAAGATTCAGAGAATCTGGAACAATCTATGTGCGTAAGGGTCAAGGCCGGAAAACCATACTGGATGCCCGTGATCTTCGGGACCTTAGACGGCACTGCATCACATACAAGAATGCTACTCTAATGGAAATCACAACATGGGCTCAGAAATACTTCCAGAAAACATTGTCAGTGAACACAATACACCGTGCCATTCGCCATTGCCGGCTAAAACTATAGGTCAAAAAATAAGCCATATCTAAACATGATCCAGAAGCGCAGGCGTTTTCTCTGGGCCAAGGCTCATTTAAAATGGACTGTGGCAAAGTGGAAAAAATTTGAAGTTCTTTTTGGAAAACTGGGACGCCATGTCATCCGGACTAAAGAAGACAAGGACAACCCAAGTTGTTATCAGCGCTCAGTTCAGAAGACTGCATCTCTGATGGTGTGGGGTTGCATGAGTGCGTGTGGCATAGGCAGCCTACACATCTGGAAAGGCACCATCAATGCTGAAAGTATATCCAAGTTCTAGAACAACATAAGCTCCCATCCAGACGTCGTCTCTTTCAAGGAAGACCTTACATTTTCCAACATGACAATGCCAGACAACATACTGCATCAATTACAACATCATAGCTGCGTAGAAGAAGGATCCGGGTACAGAAATGGCCAGCCTGCAGTCCAGATCATTCACCCATAGAAAACATTTGGCGCAACATAAAGAGGAAGATGCGACAAAGAAGACCTTAGACAGTTGAGCAACTAGAAGCCTGTTTTAGACAAGAATGGGACAACATTCCTTTTCCTAAACTTGAGCAACTTGTCTCCTTAGTCCCAAGATGTTTGCAGACTGTTATAAAAAGTAGAGGGGATGCCACGCAGTGGTAAACATGGCCTTGTCCTAACTTCTTTGAGATGTGTTGATGCCATGAAATTAAAAAAAAACTTACTTTTCCCTTAAAATGATAAATTTTCTCAGTTTAAACATTTGATAAGTCATCTATGTTGTATTCTGAATAAAAATATTGAAATTGGAAACTTCCACATCATTGCATTCCGTTTTATTCACAATTTGTACAGTGTCCAAACTTTTTTTGGAATCGGGTTTGTACAAGAGAGCATATTGAAGTCATTTTTGTCCTTTTATCTACATTTGTGTTTTGGGAGAATATGAGTGCCACATAATTGACCGACTCTATGTACTGCACAGCTGGGTTTTATTAAAAAAAACATTAAAAAAATAAAATAAATTCTAAATGTAACCTTGAAAAAAGTAAAATAAAATATAGAAGCATTTATTTCAGCTAGTTGTCAATGCCACATTTCTCGTTTTCATTAAGTTGATGCACTAAAATAACAAAAACTGAAATAAAAATGCAGAATTGCACAAAAAAAAAAAAAAACAAAAGGACTCAAACATTTGGGGGAAATTAAATAAAACGAATGTAAAACTAAACTAGCACTGCAGCACAGATGTCTCGTTTCTGCCAGTTGTTTCTTGTTTTCTGTTGAGCTATTGAGTGTGTTTGCAGCGCTCTAGGAGTGGATTTTGTGACATGGAGATGTTTCACATGCGTATGTGTTGTGATACTCTCTAAAATGATGGAAGACGTAACTCGGGAGAGAAGAATTGTTAAATAAATTGTTATTTTTGTTGTCTTTGCGCACAAAAAGTATTCTAGTAGCTTCGCAAAACTGAAGTTGAGCCACTGATGTCACATGGACTGTTTTACCGATGTGCTTACTACGTTTCTGGACCGGGAACATTTCAGTTGTTTGCTGTTATGACAGAGGTCTTACGGGTTTGACATGAGGGTTACTAATTGATGACAGAATTTTCATTTTTGGGTGAACTATCCCTTTAAGGCCTGTTCACACCAACACGAATGTTTGGCAAAAAAAGTTGGTCTGATTTTCACGAAAACACTGGTTGAAAGAAAATGCAGTGCTCTTAAAATAGAGAACACCAGCGGTACACAGAGTACTGCAATGGCAAAACTAGACTCTTCCTTCGTGTTCACTGTGACTGTAGCAAATTAGTCGTGTGAGTGACAGCCGAGGACTCGGCCATGTGACCAAAAGCACAAATTTCCTCTCCACCCAAAAAATCTGTTACATTGAATCCATGCAAATGTTTGTGTTGGTCTCAACATAATGCTGTATTACCACCAACAGCTGACGGCAGCCATTGACTTCCATAGTATTTGTTTCCATACTATGGAAGTCAATGGCTACCAGCAAATGTTTGGTTACAAACATTCTTCAAAATATCTTTTTTACGTTCCACAGAAGAAAGAAAGTCATACAAATTGAAATGACATGAGGATGAGTAAATGATGACGGATTTTAATTAATACAATTAAGAACCATAAGTGGTCAAAGAATATTAAGCACTATTTTTCCTCAATCATTGAATCGATTTATGGGGCGTTATTTAAGCCTCTTAAAAACAAGCTGCTGAAATGGTGGGCGCAGTCGTTTCTTCCTGGAGTGCCACAGATGGTCGCTGGGTTTCGAGACCATGATGGGATAGTGGTGTCTGTTGAGACCTTCCAAACCTCGAAAATTTCACAACTCATCAAGGTTTGTTTTTAATAACCACACATTAAAGCTTCAGTGCCGGTTGGTTAAATCTGAAATAAGAGCTCTGTTTCAAACCCTGCAGAGCTGGTGTTTACACTGACAGTGATCGAAAGCCATTCATTTTAAATGGAAATGTAAGAGTTGGAGTATTAATCAAGTCTCTAATGCTCACTAAAACTGCATATTTGATCAGAAATACTGTAATATTGTGAAATATTTATTATAATTAAAAATAGCCGTTTTCCATTGTAATATATTTTAATTGTAATGTATTCCTGTGATGGCAAAGCTGAATTTCCAGCATCTTTACTCCAGTCTTCAGTGTCACATGATCTTCAGAAATCATTCTAATATGCCGAAACATTTCTTAATTATCTGTGTCGAAAAGAGCTGTGCTGCTTTATAGTGTGTGTAAACTGATATAGTTTTGATTGAAATGGAAATATTTCGTAGCATTATAAATATTCATTTCTGTCACGTTTGATCAGTTTAATGTGTCATTGCTGAATGAAAGCAATGACATTTCTTAAAAATAAAGTAGTTTATAAAAATACATTGCACATAGAGTGATTGCACAAAGTAGTCAGTTTGTAATTAGGTTGATAGAAATAGTTCAATCATGGTGAATGGAATTGAAATCTTGTAATCAGTGCATTCTGGGATTGCTTTATTCACTAGCGTCTATGTTGGATGTCATTATAGAGAGACTGTGGAATGATGAAGTGAGATTAAAGTTTAATGTCTCTTAATTCTGTAGAATGAGTATAACTGCTGGAAGCCAACAGTCTGTATGAATTTCTGCAACGATTTCTTGTCCTTCGTCAAATCAGTCGTCAAAGAGGACGACCCTAGGTAAGACGGTTGCATCAATAGTCCCTGTTCACGTACATTTTCAAGGTCTAGTTTTGAACATTTCATCAGTGCATGCTGTGAAATAAGAACATTTGCCATTTAACACATACTTGTTTTGTTTTTCAGACTGGTGTACCTGTTCACATGGGATCCACACAGAGACGTGACCTTCACCGTCCACAGAGACTCTCAGTATACCTTCTTACCAGAGTGGTACATAAAGGACACGAGGAGCCATCATTCATCTCACCACTGACATACTGAGCTCACAGCCTCAGTACATCAGGACATCTTTGTCATGTTTATGAATCATGTACATACTATATATGTGCTGTGCATGACTTGCCATTGCTTGTGTTTGCTCTGGATGCTCTGGATTCAGTTTGTGGCCTTGGAAAGAAGGCTTTCACCAAACATATTGTCTTGATGTCCATGTGCACTTTGAATTTTTTTATATAAATATACTGGGATTTTATCCTTTCAATTGATGTTGACCTCAATTGTTCTTGAAACGACTGACAAAAAGAAAACGTAGATATTTAAAGTCACAGACTTTTTAAACCGTTCTATAAAATTTACATCACAGTGGTCCTAATTCCTGAAACACATGCAGAAAGAATCTGTACGTTTCTTGTGTAAATTCTTAACATTTAATTAAAAGTGAGAACTGAACAATGATTTGCACACTAGTTTCACTAGTCTATTATGACGTGGAAGAATAATAGAAATCGTTCTCAAGTTTGTGGCTGTGGTTCATTAATTTGTTCCCTCGTTTTAATTAAATTGTATACTCGTACCCTCATTTTTATTTAAATCATTGCCACAACAAGGGAACACATTTTTTCACTAAAACAAGGAAAGGAATTAAGACATGGGCATTCATTCTTTTTTTCTTTTTCTCAAATCATGTGCAGGACTCTGTACTTTAGGGTATCTGTTATATCAACTCAGAAAAGTTACTGCTGACAGGATTTCTTTCATATCTTTTATTAAAATTCATTTAGACATAAAGCTGTTGAAAAAAACCAGCCTATGCTGGTTAGGTATGTTTTGACGCTGGGATGCTGGTTTAAACTGGTCCTTTGCTGGTTTATGCTGGTCATGTGCTGGTTTAAGCTGGTCCTTTGCTGGTTTAAGCTGGTCCTTTGCTGGTTTAAGCTGGTCCTTTGCTGGTTTAAGCTGGTCCTTTGCTGGTTTAAGCTGGTCCTTTGCTGGTTTAAGCTGGTCCTTTGCTGGTTTTATGCTGGTCCTTTTGCTGGTTTATGATGGTCATTTGTATGGTGTAAGTGGTAATTTGATGGTTAAGTGTTTTTTTTTTTTTTTTTTTTTTTTTTCGTCCTGGTGTTTATGTTCTGGTCCTTTGCTGGTTTAAGATGGTCCTTTGCTGGTTTATGCTGGTCATGTGCTGGTTTATGCTGGTCCTTTGCTGGTTTATGCTGGTCCTTTGCTGGTTTAAGCTGGTCCTTTGCTGGTTTATGCTGGTCCTTTGCTGGTTTATGCTGGTACTTTGCTGGTTTATGCTTGGTCATGTGTGGTTTAAGCTGGGTCCTTGGGGTTAGCGGTCATTTGACTGGTTTAGGTCCTTTGTAGTTTCTGCTGGTCTGCTGGTGTATGCTGGTCAGTGCTGGTTTAAGTGGTACTTTGCTGGTAAGCTGGTCCTTGCTGGTTTGCTGGTTTTTGCTGGTTTTAGCTGGTCCTTTGCTGGGTTATGCTGGTCTTTTTGCTGGTTTATGCTGGTCATGTGCTGGTCTTAAGATGGTCCTTTGATGGTTTAAGCTGGTCCTTTGCTGGTTTATGCTGGTCAATTGCTGGTTTATGCTGGTCCTTTTGCAGGTTTAAGCCGGTCCTTTGCTGGTTTAAGCTGGTCTTTTTGCTGGTTTATGCTGGTTCTTTTGCTTGTTTATGCTGGTCCTTTGCTTGTTTATGATGGTCCTTTGCTGGTTTACGCTGGTCCTTTGCTGGTTTATGCTGGTCCTTTGCTGGTTATGTGGTCCTTTGCGTTTATGCTGCATTTGCTGGTTATGCGGGTCATGTGCTGGTTTAAGCTGGTCCGTGGTGTTATGCTGGTTTTGCTGAGGTTTAATTGCTGGTCCTTTGCTGGGCATGCATGGTCCTTTTGCTGGTTATACTGGCATGGCTGTTTTAAGCTGGTACTTGATGGTTTAGCTGGTCCTTTGCTGTTAGCGGGTCCTTGCTGGTTTTTGCTGGTTTTTTTGCTGGTTTATGCTGGTTCTTTTTCTGGTTTAAGCTGGTCCTTTGCTGGTATTTTTGCTGGTTTATGCTGGTCCTTGCTGGTTTAAGCTGGTCCTTTGCTGGTTTATGCTGGTCATTTGCTGGTTTAAGCTGGTCCTTTGCTGGTTTAAGCTGGTCCTTTGCTGGTTTAGCTGGTCCTTTGCTGGTTTAAGATGATCCTTTTGCTGGTTTATGCTGATAATTTTGCTGGTTTATGCTGGTCCTTTTGCTGTTTAAGCTGGTCCTTTGCTGGTTTAAAATGGTCCTTTGCTGGGTTAGATGGTCCTTGCGGGTTTAGGCTGGGCATGTGTGGTTAAGCTGGTCCTTTGCTGGTTAAGCTGGTCCTTTGCTGGTTTAGCTGGTCTGGGCTGGGTTATGGGTCATGGTGGTTTAAGTGGTTTATGCTGGTCCATTGCTGGTTTAAGCTGGTCCTTTGCTTGGTTATGCTGGTCCTTTTGCTGGTTTAAGATGGTCCTTTGCTGGTTTAAGATGGTCCTTTGTGGTTTATGCTGTAATGTGCTGGTGTAGCTGGTCCTGCTGTGTATGTGGTCCTTTGGGTTTATGTGGTCCTTTGTGGTTATGATGGTCATGTGCGGGTGTAAGCTGGTCCTTTGCTGGTTTAAGATGGTCCTTTTCTGGTTTAAGATGGTCCTTTTCTGGTTTAAGATGGTCCTTTTGCTGGTTTTTGCAGGTTTATGCTGGTCCTTTGCTGGTTTAGCTGGTCCTTTGCTGGTTGCGGTCTTGTGTTTATGATGGTCCTGTGCGGTTTAAAGCTGGTCTTTGCTGGTTTTATGCTGTCTTTGGTGTTTAAGCTGGTCCTTTGTGGTGTATGCGGTCCTTGTGGTTTAAACTTGTCCTGCTGGTTTTAAGTGGTCCTTTGCGGTTTATGCTGGTCCTTTGCTGGTTTAAACTTGTCCTTTGCTGGCTTAAGATGGTCCTTTGCTGGTTTATGATGGTCCTTTGCTGGTTTATGTTGTTCTTTTGCTGGTTTATGCTGGTCTTTTTTCTGGTTTATGCTGGTCCTTTGCTGGTGTAAGATGGTCCTTTGCTGGTTTAAGCAGGTCCTTTTGCTGGTTTAAGCAGGTCCTTTTGCTGGTTTATGCTGGTCCGTTGCCTGGTTTAAGATGGTCCTTTGCTGGTTTATGCTGTTTTTTTGCTGGTTTATGCTGGTCCTTTGGGGGTTTATGCTGGTCCTTTGCTGGTTTAAACTGGTGCTTTGCTGGTTTAAGCTGGTCCTTTGATGGTTTATGCTGGTCATGTGCTGGTTAATGCTGGTCCTTTGCTGGTTAATGCTGGTCCTTTCGCTGGTTTATGGTGATGCTGGTTTAAGTTGGTCCTTTGCTGGTTTAAGATGGTCTTTTGTTGGTTTATGCTGGTCTTTTGCTGGTTTCTGCTGGTCCTTTGCTGGTTTAAGATGATCCTTTTGCTGGTTTATGCTGATCCTTTTGCTGGTTTAAGCTGGTCCTTTGCTGGTTTAAACTGTTTTTTTGCTGGTTTAAGCTGGTCCTTTGGTTTAAGCTGGTCTTTTGCTGGTTTGTGCTGGTCCTTTTGCTGGTCATGTTCTGGTCCTTTGCTGGTTTGAGCTGGTTCTTTGCTGGTTTATGATGGTCCTTTGCAGGTTTATGATGGTCCTTTGCTGGTTTAAACTGGTCATGTGCTGGTTTAAAATGTCCTTTGCTGGTTTAAGCTGGTCCTTTGCTGGTATTTTTGCTGGTTTATGCTGGTCCTTGCTGGTTTAAGCTGGTCCTTTGCGGGTCCTTTATGGTTTCTGTGGTACTTTGTGGTTAGCTGGGTCCTTGCTGTTGAAGTGGACCTTTGCTGGTCATTGATATTATGCTGGTCCTTTGCTGGTTTATGCTGGTCCTTTGCTGGTTTAAAGTGGTCCTTTGCTGGTTTATGCTGGTCCTTTGCTGGTTTAAACTTGTCCTTTGCTGGTTTATGTGGTCCTTTGCGGGTTTAAGCTGGTCCTTTGCTTGTTTATGCTGGTCCTTTGCTGGTTTATGGTGGTTCTTTGCTGGGTTATGCTGGTCCTTTGCTGGTTTAAACTGGTCCTTTGCTGGTTTATGCTGGTCATTTGCCAGCACATTACCAGCATAAACCAGCAAAGGACCAGCATATGCTGGTTTTTTCAACAGGGAGTACAGTACAGTTAAATAACAGAGGTTATTAAACAAATGAAAGTACAAAATATGTGCTATAAATTGCGAAATAAAGAAACACAAGTACAAAGTCTCAGTTGCAATTTCACTACGTAAACTCTTTTAGTTTTTAATATCTTACTGTATATGGTCCACAAGACAAACCCGTTTCATTGACACACAGCGGGTAAGACTTCAGTAAACTGGAGTTTCTCTCCAAAAAGGCATGATTTAAGGCCTTTGCAACTTTACAGATCTTCTTTATGCACCAAGAGCTTGTAACACTTCAAAGAGAAAGAAAAAAATGAAATCGCATCATATGGGGAAAAACAAAAAACCCCTTTAAGCAGAAGTTTTTAATTAAACTCAAAGGCATTTTACTTGCTAAAAGAGTGGATTGTGTGCAACAGGTTTTTAGCAAAGTTTTAATCATGTTGATAATTTAGAGACCTTGGAAATGCAATCTGTCACACAGCATCTTCACAAACTTGAAAAAGCTACACAGAGTTCCCACATCTTCATTCAGTCTGATCCTGGCTGTGCCCAGAGGGAAAAACACTGTCATTGCTGTAACACTGCCCTACAAAGCAATAAAAACATAGTTCAACAAACACACCTGATTTAGAATATCATCACATTAACAAGAAACAAACTCAATCTAAATGGGCAACAGTTATTTGGGCTGGTGTTTGCTCACCATTGCACCTGCCACAGCATGCACCAGTGTTTCATATGACAGCAGAACTGCACTGCTGCTGTCTGACATCTCTCCTGCACTCTCTCTCTCACCTTAGACCAAAAACCTTAGTTAGGTTTAGCCGTGTGAGGTATTTTTTATTATGGATGGATGCGCTTTATTTAACTTCTTTTGGACTGTTGAACAGAAACAACTGCCCACTGCCATTATAAAGCTCTGAAGAGCCAGGACATTTTTTAAAATAACTCCGACTGGATTCGTCTGAAAGAAGAAAGTCATATACACCTAGGATGCCTTGAGGGTGAGTAATTCATAGGCTAATTTTCATTTTTGAGTGAACTATCCCTTTAACCAACACATAAACATACTGTGTTTTTTAGAGGAGAAGTGGCATATCGGTACAATAACACAACAAAGACAATAATATGTGCTCAAACTATGATGGAAAATAACTTACATTTCTACCAAAACCATGTAATGAAACACCTTTTCAAGATCTGAAATGATCAAATAGCTAATAGCTAAGATCTAAGAGCAAATAGCTGTCCCTGTTTATATCTCTACAAACTAACACTGATGTTAAGCAATAACAGCTGAGCTCACTCTGGACTTTAGTTTATGACAGTGATAATGGTGTCGTGTCCAGGCAGTGTGATTAAAGTTTCTCCTCCCTCAGACGCAGAGACAGAGCACGCGAGATGTCTGCAAAGATGGTCCTGTAATACTTCACGAAATATATGTACTTGCTGAAGAAGAGAGATCGTTATTACAATCATGTCACGATATCACAAAGCAGCCATCGATGGCTATTTGGATCTTTTGAAAGAAGCCACCAGGAAAGATCTGAACACCCCGGATGAGGATGGCATGACACCCACTCTATGGGCAGCTTACCACGGACACATTGAAGCTCTGCAGCTCATATGCAGTAGAGGGTGAGCTCAGAAAACCTGTCTGCTCTGTACAAAACTTTCTGTACTGATCCTCTTCATTGTATCGATGGCTATAGGTTTAACAATTTAAATCTATACATTTAGTTTTCAACCAGAATAATATTCAAATTAGTTCATGCTAAAGTTTTGCAATGGTTGTTACCTTGCTTGTATTTAGTTTTTTAAGCATTGACGACTATAGATATCTGTGTTACATATCAAACAGTCCTTTACTATACGCAAGCTGCATAATCTAGGATTTTACATTATTTGGATCATGTGCGTTTGTATTGTACTAGTATATCGTAAAAAAACTGTACTTCCAGATAATATTAATGAAATAAAATGCCACTTAAAGAGAGTTTCTCAACACACTTAAGTTCACACATAATTATATTCTAAAGTATATTATTTCAGTGATAAGTACTTATTTCGAAAGTATGCTGAAGTGTACTTCTTTTATAATGTATTACAGTTTTATGACCTTTGGGCGATTCCCTTTTTTACTTGTGTGCTTTATGAGTCAATAATCACTCTTGTCTACAGCAAATCACATAAAGGTCTTATACTACGATTTAAAATGGATGTCATCATTAAAACAGCACTGAAATATTCAGCATATTAGAATGACTCTACTGAGTCCACACTCAGAGTTTCTCTCGGGGTAGCTCTGTGTCCTCCTCTGACTTTCTTTCTCGCAGGATTTGCGTGTACATCATTGTAAATTCCCAGTGCTGACGCCAAAGTTTAATCAGCAAATACGTTTTTTTTTTTTTTTTTTTTTTTTTTTTTTTTTTTTTTTTTTTTTTTTTTTTTTTTTTTTTTTTTTTTTTTTGTTATGCAAATCTGGAACAATCGGCCTCTTATCCTTCCACAGTTTGTCCAGCGTAGAGTTTACTTATTCTGTGCAGAATTGGGGCTGATCTCACTCATGATATAGAGTATATAGAATGCCATGACTGGCTCTCAAACAGTACAGCGCACCTTTCTAACCCAGACAGGGGTGTTTCTTGTCATGAAAAAAAAAACCTGTGTCCATTTGCACCTTGTGTGTCCCGTCCACCTATAAACAGATGGTGTTTAGAGAGATAAGCTCTTGTAGATATTGTAATCAGATATTTTATGGGTGTCCCTGTGGACTTTTATTTTACAGCAGGTTACATATTAACTGTTTGCATGGTTATAGCATCATATTCATCACGGGAAATTATGTGAGGGTGGAATTTTAATTGCTGCTGAGGACAAAATGAGGCTTCAGAGAAGTGCCAAAGATTGTGGCTATTTTTAAATGGTAGTTCCTAGTGCCCATATTATGTTCATTTACACATCATAATTTTACTTTTGGGCTTTTTACAGATTTAAAGTAAAAAAAAACTAAATAAAATAACAACAATAACAAAATAAATATCTATTCTATATATATAATTAAGAAAGGCTGCAGCACCTCTTTTCACTCTCTGCCTGAAATGTTCTGTTTTTAGTTCTGTCTCTTTAAAGCCCTTCTGAAAAGCCAAGTCTGCTCCGATTGGTCAGCTGGCCCAGTTTGTTGTGACTGCTCAGTCACAACAGAGCGTTTGTTGGAAATGTAATGGCCCTCATCATAATCTGTTTTCAGCTCCCGAGGCTTCAGGAGCAGCTGTAAACAGTATTTATGAACTGGCACCAATATTGCTGTACCATTTTGAGCCAAAGTCCAATAAGGCGAGCATCTCTTCAATATAGCGATATCACTTACCCAACTCTTCTTTGAGGGCAGTCCAAAGCAGCCAGTAGGCAGCCATTATGCAAATATGCAACTTGGTGATGTAGCAAAGTCACAAAAACAAATGAGGTGTTTCTGGCAAGTGTTTTCATTTGGAGTCATTAACTCCCTTTGGACTTTGTAACTTTGCTGTATTACACACTAAAGGAAAGGTAAAATCAAAAAAGCATAAAAGGTGGACTTTAAGGCCTGTTCAGATCGAGAACAATAACTACAACGATAACTACAGTTATATTAGAGTGCACACCAATGGACATCCTGTTTACTGTAAACGCACAGTAGTTAGGGCGTCTCTTTAAAGTCGGGTGGATTCTGATTAGCTGTCAAAGTTTTTATCATTCATCAGCTGGAAAAAAAATTGTTCTGAAAGTGATTCTAACAATATCAGTCCTCTATGTTGTAGTAGTTGTGATGTGGACTCCACTATTCTCTTATAACCATTTTTAAAAGTTAGTTACAGATAGTTACAGTTACCATTATAATTATCATCATTGGTATAAATGGGCCTTTATTCCCTTGCATTAAATTTCAAACACTAAATTTTCAAAGTACTATCGGGATCCAGAGCATTGCTGAGCACTTTGTAACTTATAGGTTGTCCTGCGTGACAGAGTCGAGAACGGCTAATTCGAGTCCAGACCAAGACAAAGACCACAAGAGGGTTGAGTCCAATTCAGACAGTGTCAAAATGCTTTTCTTTGGGGTCAATGAAGCCTGGTTTTGGTGGATCGTATGCGTGAGTTGGCACAGACCACAAAACATATCCACAGTGTTCCAGTACTCAAGACCGGACTCGAGACTTAAGTCTAAATGCTCCAGAGTACAAGACAAGTCCAAGAGCATGAGAATGAGGTCTTGGACTCGCACTGAGATGGACCGAGTCTGGTCTCAGGTACCTCAAGTGGTTGCGAAGGCATTGTTAGTTGGTTTCTAGAGTGTTCTCTGTGATTGCTTACTAGTCTCAGTCAAAAGAGCCTGTCCCCAAGTCTATGATATTCTCTATATGCAGCTCCCTCCTTCAATGCAATGGGAAGTTTCTGCCAGGTTTCTGCCACACTGATCACATGGGAAAATAACAGCACTTCTCTTCAACCCGTAAAAAACGAGCTTTTTTGCTTGTTTCCACAAGCCCTTAATCCTAAGAATGGCAAATAGAAATAATGATGCACGCAGCACAAATTTTAACTATCAATTAGTCAACTGATCTATACATTTACTAAAATGCTTGTTCATTATTATTTATGTCTTACAGGGGGGATTCGGACAAAAGTGACATCTGGGGGAACACGCCTTTGCATCACGCCTCTGCAAACAGTCACATGCAGATCGTCAGCTTCTTGGTGAACTTTGGAGCCAACCTCTTCGCTCTGGACAATGATTTCCACACTCCCATGGACGTGGCCGCCTCTCGAGACCACATGGACTGCGTCCGCTTCCTAGACACCGCTGCCGCCCAACAGACAGGCCAGAATGCCAAAAGGGTGGCGCGTCTGAAAGAACAGGCCACCAAAGATGCCGAGCGTAGAGTGAAGCTGTGCGAACGCGTCAAGAAGAGACATCAGAGTAAGATGGACAAGATGTACCGTGGCGGCTCTGTCTCAGAAGGAAGTTCACTTTCTGGCTCGGGTACCTTGAGCAGCGTGAACGGAGAACAGTTCTCCAAACTCAATGCCGCAGACACCAACGGATCGAACTCGTCGACAATCAAGGGAACTCCCCAGCACAAATTTGGGAAGAAAGACAAAGGGACAGTGAGTAGACAAGGGGATAGCAATGTCATTTTTGTCAGACAAGAAAGCGGCTCACAAGAGAAACCTGGTTTTGCTGACGTCTTCAGTGAGCAGGATGAAATTCAGGATTATGATGACGATGTCGAGAGAGATTTGGATGATGAGGGAGCCAGTCAGGTCAAGTCTATTTTCGAAAGGCCTGGTCTCGGGAAAATGGTGTTCCGCAGGAAATTCTCCATGGAAATGGCCATGGACCCTGATGACCTCCCCAGCGGCAATACAGAAGACCTAGGGTACCTCATCCGTCAAGAGTTGTTTGAAACTGTGGATGAAGGTCTGGAGGGTTTGGACAAGGATTCAGAACTTCCTTGGAACGAAGAGGAGATCGGCCTGGATGAGGACGAGGAGACCTCTCACTTGGATTCCTTCTTGGCGTCAATCGGCCTGTTGGACTATGGTCCTGTGTTCAGCCGTGAACACTTGGATCTTGATGCCCTGATGCTCTGCTCAGATGATGATCTTAAAGGCATCCGCATCCAGCTGGGGCCACGCAAGAAGATCCTGGAAGCTTCGGCTCACAGGAAAACTGTGCTAGAGCAGCCTGGCGTTATGAAAGACACCTTCCTTTAAAGGGGTCCTATTATGCTCTTTTACAAAGTCTCGATTTTGTTTTGGGGGTGTACTAGAACAGGCTCTCATACTAGGTTGTTTGAAACATATTTTACATTATTACAACACCTCTCTCCCCAGTCTGGCATGAACGGCTCGAATAGTTCCTGTATCAAATGAACACCCGCCTTCTGAAATACGAAATGAAATATTGCATCAAAAATCCAATTAATTTGAGCGCGATTTAAACCCGGATGATTGTAACCACTCTAAGTTTGTCTGGCTTGGGAAAGCTAGCGTGTCTCTGACTTAGTAATAACACTTGTTGCCTTCTCTAGTGCAGCTCAACCAGGTCTCGTCCCATTCATCGATATTTGTGATATCACAAATCCCGGAAAATATGCGTTGTAGTCCAAACGAGTCGTTCGTTGTAGTTTTTGAAAAGTGATTTCTGTTAAATAAAATATCTCCTTTTGAATTGGACTTTGAGCTTTGTAACTTCGCAGATCTTTTTTTATACTCAAACAGCAACATTACAGACTAACTAAAGTTGAAAAAGTGAAAAAGCATAATAGCACCCCTTTAATAACGTGCACCACTCAATCCTGCTATACACAAACATTTACAGTTTCTCTCGGCTGACACTCCTTTGCCATCATGTAGTTGTTGTTTCATAGCTCACTTTCTGTCATTTAAATGGTTGAATGAAGTAATAAAGCAGTTAAAAATGTCCTTATTGTAGTAAAATAAGCTTAATCTCCAAAACAAACATTTGACTTCAGCTGTTGTTTGAGAATCAACCATTTTTTGCCAAGAATATGTTGATTGTTTTCATCTTTGAAATAAAAATAACTTGTACATCTCTAAATAAATGACACTGTTCATGTCTAGAGATCAGCCTGTCTATCTATCTATCTATCTATCTATCTATCTATCTATCTATCTCTGAACAGATTCTTCCAGACATTATATATAATATAGCATTATCATTTTTTAATGTCTAATAACAGAAAAAACAGGTACAAAAGAGAGGCATCAATTTGGCAGTAACTTCATCACGACTAACGTCTGCAGCTCCATAACCATGAGAAACAGCCGCAGGTCCTTCAAGGAGACAATGAATGGAACAATTCGTTAAAAATACATCAAGCAAGCACCTGACAATTGAAAACATCCACAATAGTGCATACTTTCTTTCCATCGCACTGGTGTCGGCAGCTCCCACAGAGGAGTGTTCTGGATGTGAGACTAGAGGGGTGTCGGAAACAACAGGCATATTTCATTTGATCAGCTTCTGGTGGTTTGTGCGCTTTTGCTTTGACTGTCAGAGAAATGTAAAGAGTAAACCTTGCACAGTCCCCTTCACTGATGCAGCTGCTTCTTCCACTGAGATCTTCCGTGCTTCCTCTTCGACAGGCTCTTTCTGGAGGGCCTCCTCTGGATTTAGGCTGCAGTTCTCCTTTTGCAGGGCTGGAACAGTCCTTTGGTTTTTCACATCGTCCTGTGGCGAAAACTTCCAGTGACATACTTCCTGAGCAGCCAGCAAATGCTACCGAAAGCAAAGAAAAGGTCTCATCCATTTGAAACAGATGCAATGAATCATTTAAAACAGCATGTCGTGAAACGTTTAACCAATAGGTAGTTCAGTAGCAGTCATTTCAAACCTGTATGACTTTCTTTCATCTGTCGAACACAAAATAAGATTTTGAAGAATGTCCCTCTTGTCTTTACAATGAACGTCATTGGGACTCGTTGACTTTTATTGAATGGTCAAAAACATTCTTTAAAATATCTTCATTTGTCTTCAACAGAAGAAAGAAAGCCATACAGGTTTAGAATGACCTCAGGCTGAGTGAATGATGACAGAATTTACAATTTTGTGTGAATTATGACTGTAAAGTGAGACTAATTTGTTGACATAGTGCTTGATTAAAAGTTTTTAAAATGAAGCCATATGAGTCTACTTTTAAATGTAGGATTAGGTACAATAGTGTTAGGGAAAACACTGGGTCCAGGAAGTGTTTGTTTGTAGTTTTTATTGATTAATATGATGTGAATGTTTAACCTGTTCAATGATTTTCAGATGTAGGTCATAAACGTAGAGAAGGAGGATCTGATCTGTGATGGACAGATGATCAGTCATTGTGAATAGTTCTGCAAGAGCACATCAGTTGGATTCAAGATATTAAACACTTCAGTGTAACATGCGAGAAACTACATTTACTTGTAGTTTGTCTTGAAGATTAACTCTAGTTAAATCCAAATCTAGCGAGAGATCATAAAAGCACAAATGTTATTTTGATGACAGCAACAAACCCTTCAAAAGGGAACACTTACCAACAGCGTCCTCTTGAGTCAAATGACTTAATTACCAACAGCGTCCTCTTGAGTCAAATGACTTAAAATATTTAGAAAGAATGAATCGTTGATTCTTGTGTTTCGTTGATTCTTGGGGAAAAAATAGCTAAATGAAAAGCTAATGTTGTCTGAAAGATGCTTCAGAAATAAGGAAAGCTATTTGATGGGTAATTATAAGTGATAGACTGAAAACGTGTGCTTTCAGTTGTGATCGTATTATTTTTGAATCAAAACAATCTATTGCTGCTGTATCTGCAAGACATTTACCAACTGAAAAGCTCATTTGACATGATGGAAATCTGAAAAAAATAAAGAAAAAAGAATAAAACTAAAACCTGTTATGAAGATAGGTGTTATTACAATGGATTAATCATCATCGTTATTATGTAGTATCTGCTCATGTAACTGCATGGGTAAAATTAATTGGGTGAAAAATCTTGTCAGTTTTAGTGTTTTCATTTAAAATATTACCTGAGACCTTACAAAGTCTTTGGTGTTTTGACATTTAATAATGTTTTACACAAAATTTACATGAAATTGTTGACTTTTACTTGTACTTTTTCACTACATTTTAGAGGGGACATCAGATTAAATGTTCACTTTTTTAACTTTTTCTTTTTTTTTTTGCATTTAGTTAGAATAGCGTTTTGTTTACAGGTGCATCTCAATAAATTAGAATGTCGTGGAAAAGTTCATTTATTTCAGTAATTCAACTCAAATTGTGAAACTCGTGTATTAAATAAATTCAATGCACACAAACTGAAGTAGTTTAAGTCTTTGGTTCTTTTAATTGGGATGATTTTGGCTCACATTTAACAAAAACACACCAATTACTGAAGTGTTTTCTGAAGTCCAGTCAACGCAGCTATCTACCAGGAAATTTTGGAGCACTTCATGCTTCCTTCTGCTGACGAGCTTTATGAAGATGCTGATTTCATTTTCCAGCAGGATTTGGCACCTGCCCACACTGCCAAAGATACCAAAAGCTGGTTCAGTGACCGTGGTGTTACTGTGCTTGATTGGCCTGCAAACTCGCCTGACCTGAACCCTATAGAGAATCTATGGGGTATTGTCAAGAGGAAATTGAGAAACAAGAGACCAAAAAATTCAGATGAGCTGAAGGCTACTGTCAAAGAAGCCTGGGCTTCCATACCCCCTCAGCAGTGCCACAGGCTGATTGTCTCCATGCCATGCCGAATTGAGGCAGTAATTCATGCAAAAGGAGCCCAACCAAGTATTGAGTACATGTAAAGTAAAAGAACATACTTTCCAGAAGGCCAACAATTCACTAAAAATGTTTTTTTTATTGGTCTTATGAAGTATTCTAATTTGTTGAGATTTTTTTGGTGGATTTTTGTTAAATGTGAGCCAAAATCATCACAATTAAAAGAACCAAAGACTTAAGACTACTTCCGTTTGTGTGTATTGAATTTATTTAATACACGAGTTTCACAATTTGAGTTTAATTACTGAAATAAATGAACTTTTCCACGACATTCTAATTTATTGAGATGCACCTGTATATCTGAGCTCAGCTAGAGAAGCTGCAGATACTCTAGCTAAGGAGGCATACAAAATAATGATGTTATGGAAATCTTGTAAGCAAAAGTAATAATTAAAAATAGTATAATGAAGGAATGGCAACACAACTGGGATATAGCAGTAACAGGCAGACATTATGATAGAATCCAGGAGAAATTAGGGAGTAGGAGGGTATGTAAAGGAAATAATAAAATACAAGGTATAATTACACGGTTGAGAATGGGACATACAGGATTAAATAAAACATCTAATAGGGAAATATGTGATCATTGTCATATGAGAAATATCGTTGAGGCAGTTTATGTAAACTGTCAAAAGTATATCCCAGCAAGAGACATATTAAGTGGTCCTATGATGCAGGTCATAACTTTTATTCTTGCTGTAGTCTTGTTGTTGCCGCCGCCATGTCGTGAAGACGCTGTGTGTTTCGTTGTGAAAGCTAAACTACTTTGTTTGGTCTTCCAAAAGAGGACACGACTAGAAATCAGTGGTTAAGTTGTATTTACAACACTGTTCCAGAACACTTCAACCCAAATATTCAGATGTGTGCAGCACATTTTATGGAGGAGTTTCCTGATCCTGGGAGAATAGACTACAATGCCGGCTGTTCTGACTCACAGACTGTAAGTACGTTTTCATATTTAAAGGATTTGCCGCTGACGATTCAAACGTGAGTTTTGAGCAGTGTAGAGTAGCGCTTGTTGTTTGTCATTTCTCTGATCACAAATGCAGACATGGTTTTATGTTTACGCAGCGCGATGCAACGCAACGCGTAAAAAGACAGTATAAGTCATTATAATCCGTAATTATGTCCCCACTGGATGCAACAAATGCCTCGTTTATAATGGGTTTTAATGTTTTTGTCTCGTCGCTCCGGCCGGACAGGGCATCACAGTATGGTGAGGGGCGTAACATTTCCGTCACACGCTTGAGGTATTCGGCCAATCACAACGCACTGGATAGCTGGCCAATCAAAGCACACATCGCTTTTCAGACCGATGATCTTTGTAAAAATCGATGCGGTTCAGAAAGGCTGGGCATAGAGGAGAAACAATAATGTACAGTATGTGGAAAATAATGTGTTTTTTTAACCTTAAACCGCATAAACACATTGCATTACACCAAATACACAAAATAATGTTATTTTTTAGCAACGTCATATGACCCCTTTAAAGAAAGCATAGGAAACAAAATACTATGAAATTACATTAAAGGCATATTTAATGGTGATAATGCTAATTAAGTTTATTAGATTACTTGAGAAGATTTAAGAACACACACACACACACACATATTATTTTTTTTTTTTTTTTCTGGGAGGTGACTCAGGCCCACACTCCAGTATAGTAGGTGGCGGTAATGCACCTTATGGTTGGATGCCAACCGCCAATAAAACAGAAGAAGAGCTAATAAAATATATTTATAGTACAGGGTTGAGCAAGAGGATTTAAAATCAAACAGGGATGCTGTATCCTGATCTGGATTTTAGGGAACCAGGGAAGTGTTCTGGAGGAGCTGGAGACGCAGCGCCAGACGAGACCCTGGAACCTGGGAATCTGGTGTAGGGAAGAGTTTCAAGTTTATGAAGAATTATTATTATTATTATTTTTATGTTCACAAGTCATTTCGAAGATAATAGCTAACATGACAGCAACGTACTGACGTCACGGACCCTACGTCCATGTTTTTATACAGTCTATGGTTTACAGTGGTGCGTCGTCTTTACGTAAGAACCTCCGTTTGCATATTGAAGTGTGTATATAGTGCCCTAACTGTAGCGACTTGGGATTTCTGTGAAATAGTGATTTTGTCCATGAGACAATACTGTGTGAAAAGACTTTGTGTTGGGAATGGTGAGGGGTCGTTAACAGCCCGCAACTGCATGCAGTGTTGGGAGTTACGTGATCAGATTACTTTTCCAAGTAACTAGTAAAGTAACGCACTACTTTTTTAAATTTACAATGCAATATCTGAGTTACTTTTTCAAATAAGTAACGCGAGTTACTTTGTTTTCCCATGTATTGACCATAGACTGTAAAGGTATTGACTGACAGCTCTCCTGTCCTCATGTTGAGAGAAATCAGGAGTAAGTGCAGAGGCGTTGTGTGCGCTGAGCACTGTTGCCAACTCTCGCAAGACAAATAAGCAACCGCTGCTTCAAAAACAAGCCCGATTTTTTTTTATGATTTATTATCATCAATATTATTTAACATCAATAATGAGCCTGCAACATATTACCCTGAAACTCACTCTTTTATCTGAAAGCAAAACATAAGCTTTTTTTAAAATCAAACTGCAACAAAATGGGAACAAACTAGTCTCCACTCACCTGTGAGCAGAATAGATTGGAGAGAGGGAAAAGGATAAAAAGTCAAGAGCTTCAAAAGGGGAGGCTGTACCTAGCCACATATTGATAGCCTACTAAAATATATGCTATTCAAACCATATTTACTCTTAGTATTAGTATAGACTAACTTTTGTTTTTTTATTACAGCCCGTGATAATTAATACATTACAAAAACATTGCAAAAAATAGCTACAACAGGGTTGTCTAAACTCGGTCCTGGAGGGCCGGTGTCGTTAAGAGTTTAGCTCCAACCCCAATTAACCACACCTGAACCAGCTAATCAAGATCTTACTAAGCATGCTAGAAACTTCCAGGCAGGTGTGCTGAGGCAAGCTGGAGCTAAACTCTGCAAGACACCGGCCCTCCAGGACCGAGTTTGGACAGCCTCGGTCTAAAAATCATCCCACTCCTCTACGTCTACTAATGTCATCCCTTGGATTACAGCGTCACGCCACACGCCTTCTTTTTGAACGTGATTTTCTCCAATGAGGGGGAGGAGGGGGCGGGACATTTGGCAAATTAAACTGCAGCACTTATATTATTGCACTGGTTGGCTATTAACTGCAAGCAGACAGAGTGTCATTCAGTGCATTGGAGAATACGGCGAACATATATAAAGAAACTAAGTTGCTTGTCAGATTTTCCTAACAAGCAATCATATTTTTTAAAATAAGCCCAAAAAACTGCGACCCTGGATTTTTTCACGCAACTTTACAAAAATGGAAGCCTAAAATCGCGTATAATACGCGGACTTGGCAACTATGGCGCTGAGTAAACATGATGTTACTGTAGGTCTGGACTAAATGTGAACATCAGGTTTGCCAGGTTTTCACAAAAAAACCCGCCCAATCGCTACTCAAAACTAGCCTAATACTAGCCCAATCGCTCCTCAAAACTATCCTAAAACTAGCCCAATCGCTCCTCAAAACTAGCCTAAAACTAGCCCAAACGCTCCTCAAAACTATCCTAAAACTAGCCCAAACGCTCCTCAAAACTATCCTAAAACTAGCCCAAACGCTCCTCAAAACTATCCTAAAACTAGCCCAAACGCTCCTCAAAACTATCCTAAAACTAGCCCAAACGCTCCTCAAAACTATCCTAAAACTAGCCCAAACGCTCCTCAAAACTATCCTAAAACTAGCCCAAACGCTCCTCAAAACTATCCTAAAACTAGCCCAAACGCTCCTCAAAACTATCCTAAAACTAGCCCAAACGCTCCTCAAAACTATCCTAAAACTAGCCCAAACGCTCCTCAAAACTATCCTAAAACTAGCCCAAACGCTCCTCAAAACTATCCTAAAACTAGCCCAAACGCTCCTCAAAACTATCCTAAAACTAGCCCAAACGCTCCTCAAAACTGGCCTAATACTAGCCCAATCGCTCCTCAAAACTAGCCTAAAACTAGCCCAATCGCTCCTCAAAACTAGCCTAAAACTAGCCCAATCGCTCCTCAAAACTATCCTAAAACTAGCCCAAACGCTCCTCAAAACTGGCCTAATACTAGCCCGATCGCTTCTCAAAACTAGCCTAAAACTAGCACGATCGCTCCTCAAAACTAGCCTAAAACTAGCCCGATCACTCCTCAAAACTAGCCTAAAACTAGCCCAAACGCTCCTCAAAACTGGCCTAATACTAGCCCAATCGCTCCTCAAAACTAGCCTAAAATTAGCCCAATCGCTCCTCAAAACTAGCCTAAAACTAGCCCGATCGCTCCTCAAAACTAGCCTAATATTAGCCCAATCGCTCCTCAAAACTATCCTAAAACTAGCCCAAACGCTCCTCAAAACTGGCCTAATACTAGCCCAATCGCTCCTCAAAACTAGCCTAAAACTAGCACGATCGCTCCTCAAAACTAGCCTAAAACTAGCACGATCGCTCCTCAAAACTAGCCTAAAACTAGCACGATCGCTCCTCAAAACTAGCCTAAAACTAGCCCAAACGCTCCTCAAAACTAGCCTAAAACTAGCCCAAACGCTCCTCAAAACTGGCCTAATACTAGCCCAATCGCTCCTCAAAACTATCCTAGGGGGGGCTATGGTTTGAGGCCCAATCGCTCCTCAAAACGGGTATCGCTCGCACCGATCGAGCCCAAACGACTCCTCAAGGAACTGCCCTATACTACCCAATCGCTCCTCAAACTGCCCTACTATCGCCGAACTCTCCTCAAAACTATCCTCAACTAGCCCAACGCTCCTACAGAGGGGGGGGGGGGGAACACTATCCTCAAACTAGCCCAATCGCTTCCTCTCAAAACTAGCCTAAACTAGCCCAATCGCTCCTCAAAACTAGCCTAAAACTAGCCCAATCGCTCCTCAAAACTAGCCTAATACTAGCCCAATCGCTCCTCAAAACTAGCCTAAAATTAGCCCAATCCCTCCTCAAAACTAGCCTAAAACTAGCACGATCGCTCCTCAAAACTAGCCTAAAACTAGCACGATCGCTCCTCAAAACTAGCCTAAAACTAGCCCATGCGGGGGGTCACATTTTTGGCGTGTTCCCCTGACTAAAATTCGCATTCCATGTGCGAAATTACACGTTATTGGAGTCACTTCACCCCACGGCAACAGTGTTAATGTAGCCCAATTCTGCGGGAAAACCGCGGACTTGGCAACACTGGTGAACATGCATTTATTCATCTCACTTGCATAAAAACCCAAAAATCTGTTATGTGTTTAATTCCTTCAGCCGGAGGCTTGCTCATTTCACTTTTGTTGTAAAAGGGCTTTTAATTACATTGCCAAAATCAACTTTTTTATATTACAAACACAACAACCAAGCCCAGGCCAGATGAGAAAAAGTAGCGCAAAAGTAACGTAACATTACTTTTAGTTACTATTTTAGGGCGTATTGCAATATTGTATTGCATTACTTTTAAAAGTAACTCTTCCCACCACTAACTGCATGTGATTCAAGGCCATTAGCAATACTACAACGACGGGGTTGATTGTTACCCCATAACTTATTTGCTCATGAATGGTGAGATTAAAAATATTTATGGCTAAAATATATCCAAGAACAATGGAGTGTGTTGCAGTTTGTAACGCTTGAAAAGAAAACACATGCTTTAATTATTGCTGCTGCTCTTGTTTAGGCAAGCACATCTGAAGCATTGGGCAGGGTGCATCATGTGGCCTGCCAGACAGACGCACCACAGCTGTGCACAGTTGGCACCCAGCTTTCAATAACAACTCTACGACCTCACTACAGAAGCACAGGTTTGCTGACCCTTGACCTTTATAGGGTGAAGTTATTTATTCTGTTTCTGTGGTATTTCTAAATTGTAATTGCTATTAATTTCCACGGTAACAAGATGTCTGTTTTTATGTACCATAGGCGTACAGACAACTATGCCATGCCCTGATGTTAGTGTTGGCACCTCACAACCACTGCTGTCATCACCGCCAATAAAGATGCCCCGCTTGGAGCTGAAGGAGGAAGAGGAGGACCAGGAGAGCCATTGGGTTCTACAAATGACCGTGTAGACTCTGTCACAACTTTGACTGGGCCGGCAGATGCGACATGAGTGACTTGACTTTAGAAAACATTTTACATTCATTGTTGCATCCTCAAAATTTATATGTTGTGGTGTACAGTAGGCTCGTTTTTCTATGAAATCTATATTTTTCTAATAGAATGGAATCTTCCAAGCCGGCAACATGTTTGTGAGCCTTTGACCTTGTATGGGTCAAAATTATAGATTTTTCTTTTATGCCAAAAATCATTAGGATATTAAGTAAAGATCATGTTCCATGAAGATATTTTGTAAATTTCCTACTGTAAATATATCAAAACGTTTTTTTTTATTAGTAATATGCATTGCTAAGAACTTCCTTTGGACAACTTTAAAGCCAATTTTCTCAATATTAAGATTTTTTTTGCACCCTCAGATTCCAAGTTTTCAAATAGTTGTATCTCAGCCAAATATTGTCCTATCCTAACAAACCATTCATCAGTGGAAAGCTTATTTATTCAGCTTTCAGATGACGTATAAATCTCAATTTCGAAAAACTGACCCTTATGACTGGTTTTGTGGTGCATGGTCACAAATGCATTAGACATATTTTTCATGTTAGTTCATGTTAACTAATGTAGTTAACTAGTGTTAACAATGGAACCTTATTTTCTTTACTTTTACAGTACTTAAGTGTGACGACTGGATGACAATTATACAACACTTATGTTAGATGCACCAATGTCTAAAGAAGCTAAAAGACAAGTAATATAATCGGAAGTAGACAGATAAAGTTAACAAAAATGTGTAATCTCACAAATTCTATTGCTACAATTTCTGTCATGCATTTTTTATTAGTAATGATTGCAATTCATTATTATATCAAATTACATATCACAGCCTTATATAGTATAATGTGCATAAACTACAATGGAAAACCAACAGGCTAATCTGTATTTCTAATCATAATCTAGTCATGCAGAAGAAGCCTTTCCATCTCATGTAGAGGCCTGTAAGGGGACATTTACTCTCAGGAACCAAGCCTTGAACAGTGTTATCAGAAACACAATAACTGTGGTTACATACAGAAAGTAGAAGATCACATCAATTATTGTGGCCACTCTGGTCCAGCTCAGGGATTTCCTCTCTTGTTGGTTCTGATGAGTAGCAGCAGCCTGAAACTCCACGAGGATCTGCTTCAGGATGTCCAGCGCATACAGCTGCTCTTCATGCCTGTCTGTAACTGAGTCCGGAGGGCCCTTAGTGTCCCCCCCCCCCCCCCCCCCCAACCCCCCTTCACAGCATCTGTGAGAGGAATCATATAAACATAAGATGTTTTACCAAGGACTGATTTCTTTTCAAGGGCTCATAAAGGAGTGAAATGGATTTACATGTTTCCCTGTCTGCAGCAGTTCTGATATATCGTGGTATAATTGCTGTTTTTAAAAAAATTAGAATTAAAGGGCTAGTTCACCCAAAAATGAAAATTAGCCCATAAATTACTCACCCCGAGGCATCCTAGGTGTATATAACTTTCTTCTTTCAGACGAATCCAGTCGGAGTTATATAAAAAAATTATCTTTGATCTTTCAAGCTGCATGCATCAGTCCAAAAGAAGTTAAATAAATCTCATCCATAAAAAAGTGGGTTCCCCCCCCCCTTTCCCCCAAAACACGGCTCGGGGCGGGGGGTAACAAAGTCCTTTCTGTAGCGACTCGATGCGTTTTTGTAAGAAAAATATCCATATTCAAAACGTAATAATCACTTTAATGTAGCTTGCGCCAGCAGTTGTACACAGAAGCAGCTCTGGGCTGATGATGTATGAGTTCAGCGTTGCGCATGTGCTGTTGAGTCTCGTGAAAACCAATGTTTGTAAACAGGAGCAAAGGAAGCAAAGTTTCCTTACTTTAGCAAAGGAAAACCAGTCTCCTCTTGGCTTATATCGAAATCCTCCGACATGCTTCTTTACAAATCCTCGTTTTGTACAACTAATTTGTGACCGGTGTTTTGTTTCGCTCTCTCCTCTGCGCTTCCACGTTCGTCACTTCTGAGCGGCGAATGCGCAGCGCTGAACTCATACGTCATCTGCCTGGAACTGCTTCCGTGTACAACATTGAGCGCAAGCTAGATTAAAGTGATTTTTATGTTTTGAATATGGATATTTTTCTTTCAAAAATGCATCGATTCTCTACAGGAGGACTTTGTTCACCCCCCTGAGCCGTGTGAGAACCTTTTTTTTTTATTTATGGATGGGCGCATTTTATTTAACTACTTTTGGACTGATGCACTGCAACACCTGCTGAGTGCCCATAAATAGCTTGAAAGATCAAAGACAGTTTTTAGTATAACTCCGACTGGATTCATCTGAACGAAGAAAGTCATATACACCTAGGATGAACTGAGGGTAAGTAATTTATGGGCTAATTTTCATTTTTGGGTGAACTAGCCCTTTAACTATACAAAATTTGCCCTTCGTATTCAGATGTTGGGTAAATATTTAACAGAAAGAGCAGTGAGCTTTTCCATTGGTCTTACTGGTCCTGTCTGATTTCTTTATCCCTCAGAAACTTCACACGAATTTTCTCCATAACGCTATGCCAATGATAGTGAAAATGACAACACAATAAACCCCTATGAAAACCACCAAAAAAAATGTATATAAATAATAATACAATATATGTATAAAACAATACAATTCAAAATCAAATTTAATCAATTTCATACAACACAGACAAGAAATTCTAAAAAAAAGTTAAGCAAATAATGACGTACTACCATATCAACTGTGAATTACTTATCAACCTTTTGTTTTATTTTAAAAGAGTACTAATACATTGAACGAAATAGTTGTTATAGCACAAAATATCAAATATTAAAAGGGGTAAGAAGCCCCCCTGGATAAACTTTTACAGAATGTATAAACGATTTTTAGTTCTTACTGATATTTATATATATTTTTTTTTAAATGTGCCATTAATTTAAAATACTAAATGGACTATTCAATGATTTTTGTGACTACTTTGTTGAATAATTGAATAACCAATGACAGACAAAGCAGAACACATACTAGCAACACTATGAATGCAAATGTAATGGTTTTACACAATAGCCTATAGGTTTTAATGAAAGCGAAGATGTATGAAATGTACATCTAATTCATGGAGACATTAAATAATAACCCCATTAATTACAATAAGTATTGCATTTAAAAATAATAACACTAGTAACAACATACCACTTGGGGCTTCTGTGCCCGAGGCTCTAATTTTATCTTTTTACTTCCACATAAAAACTATAACTTTTACTCCATAAATCCAAAAACGCTGATGTGTCCACAAACACAAAAGACTTTTGATATTCAGCATAATACAATGTCATAAATCCCTAATTTACAGCGATGCAAAATTAGATCAATTAACCTCAAAATTTTCCACTGACTAAATCTCACAAATATTGGTATTCAGATGAAATGACAAAATAGCATAGCCATTGACTTAAAAATGCTGAGATGCATGTTGTCTACGCAAGAGAAAAAAATCTAACCCCATCTTACCCTGTGTATTATGAACTGCTCTAGATAATCAGTACAGTAGATAAACTCTCACCAATCAATGGAATATCACTGGAAGTAGAGGGCAGCATGTCTTGGAGAAGCAGCAATAACACAGAAATAGCCAGAAGCGAGTTATTTTAAAACCCAACTTCTCTCCTCCACTTGAATCGATGAAGTAGGAGGCCAAATCCAGAATAAGGAATAAAATAACTGGCATTAGAAAGTTAATGCCTACATTAAGGTCCCTCTTCCTGGTGATCTGCACGTATGAAGAGAAACTTCTTTAATTGATTCGTCGAGCACATTTTTTGGGCACAATATCTGATCCCAGTAATCTCGCTGTTGGGGTTTGTACACATCAAATGCACAATTACTGAAACGCTTGTTTTGTCTAGCAGTGGTTTTTCCAATGGATGACCCTGGAGCACAAAACCAGTCATAAGGGTAAATTTTTCGAAATTGAGATTTATACACCATCTGAAAGCTGGATAAATAAGCTTTCCATTGATGTATGGTTGTGTTAGTATAGAACACTATTTGGTCGAGATACAACTATTTGAAAATCTTGAATCTGAGGGTGCAAAAAAAAAAAATATTGATAAATCATCTTTAAAGTTTTCCAAATGAAGTTCTTAGCAATGCATATTAATAATCAAACATTAAGTTTTAATATATTTACGGTAGCAAATTGACAAAATATCTTCATGGAACATGATCTTTACTTGATATCTTAATGATTTTTGGCATAAAAGATAAAAGTCGTTTCCATTGAAATGTGTATGTCATGTATTTAAAGTACACCGCAATTGAGTATTTCTGAAATATATTAACTTTTAATATAAATAGACGAAACACTACTGGCAAAAATTTTGGTGCTTTTTAGCATGTTAGTCAACACATCAAAATAAATGTGGTCTTTAAGCCACAACGGAAGTTTATTAAACCATAATGATTTAAAATTTACTTTTAATCTGACGTTATTACAAAGTGCACTTTTTAAAAAGTGTGTTAAGACACAAAGAAACACAGTCCTGAAAGTGTCTCCCTTTAGGTACACTTACGTGTCCTTTTATTTTTATTAATATTAAAAGCTTTAATGATATTTCGTTGAAAAGCCTATAAGCTGTTCCTATTGTCACAACTTGCCTTACATACTACATACAATATTGTGACAGCGTGATGCCTCGCTATTGTGTGTTCAATTAACTGATTTTTTTTAATTCCGTGATTGTCCAAATTTACATTACACTTGGATGCATGTTTCTAGATTTCTATTCTTACTGAAGTGGCTTACAGTGATATCTGTAATCTGTAACACAAATAATCTGTAAAGACGAAGTATCTACCTATTTTTCCTAGTGTTCATCTACAGTATAGAGGCATTACCGTACCTTATATATCAGCTGATCCTGTAGTTCTCCTAGAGTAGAGACATTGGCTTTAGACATATTTATACTGAGGAATTCCCACTCTCCCTGAGTCCGAAAGGCCTGCTTGGAGCTGAGGGTCAGGAATGATGCGCCAGAGAACGGGCTGATTATGAGCTCCTCGACTGAGAAAACACGACAACAAAAGCCCAACAGATATTACAATGACTGAATGCCAAAACTCCAGCAGGTGAAATATGAGTTGGGGTTGTGCTTCAGTAGGCATATTTAGTCAAAATGCATGATGCTTTTGATCTTTATGATGTTTGTGATCTGAATTGTAATATTGCTCTTCCTGTCATTCAAATTCAAATACAAATACAGCATCTTGAGGGTGTAAAATAATACATTTTCACTTTCATGAACTGAATTCTTCAGTTTGGAATTTTGCCCAACCCTGATTTCCGAGTTTCAAATGTACTTGTATGGATTGGAGACTGAAAGGTAAAAGTGCAGCTTTGGACGTCGAAGGGAAACTGGTGCAGGTTCATCTTGCAGGCCGTGGTCATAGCAAAAGTGTTAGACGTCACAATAGCGCCTTGATTCTGCAACTGGACATACTGATTGTCCTTTGTTGCAAACTCAGTCTTGATGCTGAATAGACAAAACAAAGCAACAAAAGTAAACTTTAAAGGGATAGTTTACCTCAAAAATGAAACTTCATCATTTACTCACCTTCATGTCGCTCAAAACTCATAAGATTTTTATTCATTTTCAAAACATAAACATATTTTGAATGAAACTATAGAGATTTCTGTCCCTCCACTGAAAGTTTAAACCACCAAAACTTTTACACGGTTTATGAAGAAAATTGTAAAAGAAATCCATATGAATCGAGCGGTTCAGAGTCTTAAACGGACCGCTGTGATAAGTGTCAAAACTGGAGTGTGCCATTCAGCTGATGAGAGCTGATGACGTGGCTGCCTGAAAAACTACGCCATGCTTCATTTTTGGATGAACAATAGGGTATATGTCGAATGTCACATGACCAAACCCGGAAAACAGGTCTCATCGCTTCCGGTTGTCGGAGAACGTGTTAACAGCCGTATTAAATAATATCTATGGACATTTAAGATAATCAGTTAATCTTGCTAGCTATTTTTATTGTTGCCGTTTTAAAAAAAAATTATATCTAAATGTTAGTGAAAAGAATAAAAATAAAAAACTTTAGATATCCCACATACAGGTGCATCTCAATAAATTAGAAATGTCGTGGAAAAGTTCATTTATTTCAGTATTCAACTCAAATTGTGAAACTCGTGTATAAATAAATTCAATGCACACAGACTGAAGTAGTTTAAGTCTTTGGTACTTTTAATTGTGATGATTTTGGACTCACATTTAACAAAAACCCACCAATTCCACTCTTCAACCAAAGAATATGGTGACATGCCAATCAGCGAATCAACTTAAAACACCTGCAAAGGTTTCCCGAGCCTTCAAAATGGTCTCTCAGTTTGGTTCACTAGGCTACACAACAATGGGGAAGACAACTGTCCAGAAGACAATCATTGACACCCAAGGAGGGTAAGCCACAAACATTCATTGCAAAGAAGCTGGCTGTTCACAGAGTGCTGTATCCAAGCATGTTAAACAGAAAGTGGAGGGAAGGAAAAAGTGTGGAAGAAAAAGAGAGAACAAACAACCGAGAGAACCGCAGCCTTATGAGGATTGTCAAGCAAAATCAATTCAAGAATTGGAGTGAACTTCACAAGGAATGGACTGAGGCTGGGGTCAAGGCATCAAGAGCCAACACACAGACGTGTCAAGGAATTTGGCTACAGTGTCGTATTCCTCTTGTTAAGCCACTACTAAACCACAGACAACGTCAGAGGCGTCTTACATGGGCTAAGGAGGAAGAAGAACTGGAATGTTGCCCAGTGGTCCAAAGTCCTCTTTGATGAGAGCAAGTTTTGTATTTCATTGGAAACCAAGGTCCTAGAGTCTGGAGGAAGGTGGAGAAGCTCATAGCCCAAGTAGCATGAAGTCCAGTGTTAAGTTTCCACAGTTTGTGATGATTTGGGGTGCAATGTCATCTGCTGGTGTTGGTCCAATTGTGTTTTTTGAAAACCAACGTCAACGCAGCCATCTACCAGGAAATCTTAGAGCACTTCATGCTTCCTTCTGCTGACCAGCCTTTTGAAGATGCTGATTTCATTTTCCAAAAGGATTTGGCACCTGCCCTCACTGCCAAAAGCACCAAAAGCTGGTTAAATAACCATGGTGTTACTGTGCTTGACTGGCCAGCAAACTCACCAAACCTGAACCCCAGAGAGAATCTATGGGGTATTGTCAAGAGGAAAATGGGAAAAAAAGAGACCAAAAAATGCAGATGAGCTGAAGGAAACTGTCCAGAAACCTGGGCTTCCATACCACCTCAGCGGTGCCATAAACTGATCACCTCCATGCCACGCGAATTGAGGCAGTAATTAAAGCAAAAAGGAGCCCCTACCAAGTATTGAGTACATGTACAGTAAATGAACATACTTTCCAGAAGGCCAACAAACAATTCACTAAAACATTTTTTTTTATTTGTCTTATGAAGTATTCTAATTTGTTGAGATAGTGATTGGTGGGTTTTTGTGAAATGTGAGCCAAAATCATCACAATTAAAAAGAACCAAAGACTTAAACTACTTAAACAGTCTGTGTGCATTGAATTTATTTAAAACACAAGTTTCACAATTTGAGTTGAATTACTGAAATCAATGAACTTTTCCACGACATTCTAATTTATTGAAGTGCACCTGTAGTGATGGACAATGATTATGATCATAATTGGTATCTACTTTGAAGGCATCTTGAGTAAAACTGCTTCATATTTAACTAAGGATATGCAAAACGCTTGAACCGGAAGCGACGAGCCCCGGTTAACAGAATACGGAAGTCTGTTGCGCATAACCCCAGGTTGAAACCATTCTAGATAGAAGCCCATTTTAAGCCACTGAATAAAAAATGGAAATTGCGACTTTTTATCTCACAATTCTGACTTTTTTTCTCCGAATTACATGATATAAACTCGCAATTCTGGGGAAACCCTTTTCTCGGATTTGTGTGATACAATGTTAGGACTTGAACACAATGCGAGGTTTATAACTCGCAATTGCTTGTTATAAAGTCAGAATTGTGAGATAAAAAAAGGTCGCAATTACCTTTTTTTATTTTTGATCAGTGGCGGCGGAAATGGGCTTCTATACTTCTAAGATTCAGATGCACTATACAAATTTTTTTTTTTTTTTTTTTACTTTTATTTAATTTTTTAATTGTAGTTTTATTATTTTTGCCATCCTCCAGCCAACTGATCCATGTGTTCACTAATCTGTTTTGATTAGACTAAATGATCAGGGGTTGGTTAAAGGAGTAGTTCACTTTCAAATTAAAATTTCCTGATAATTTACTCACCCCATGTCATCCAAGATGTTTATGTATTTCTTTCTTCAGTCTAAAAGAAATTAAGGTTTTTGATGAAAGCATTCCAGGATTATTCTCCTTATAGTGGACTTCAGCACCTACCAAACGGTTGAAGCAGGTCAAAATTGCAGTTTCAGTGCAGCTTCAAAAGGCTCTACACGATACCAGACGAGGAATAAGGGTCTTACCTAGCGAAATGATCGGCCATTTTCTAAAAAAATAAATACAAATGTATATACTTTTTAACCTCAAATGCTCGTCTTGTGTTAGGGTATGTCAAAAAACTCCTATCTCATTTTCTCCTCCAACTTCAAAATTGTTCTAAATTGTCCTACATCGCTGTTTTACCGTTTTTTCACGTTGTAAACACTGGGTCGGCACTTCTGCAGCGATGTAAGACGATTTTGAAGTTGGAGGAGAAATGAGATGGAGTTTTTCACACTACCCTAACACAAGACCAGCATTTAAGGTTAAAAAGTATATACATTTTTATTTAATTTTTTAGGAAATGATGACGATAGTTGCTAGATAAGACCCTTATTCCTCGTCTGGTATCGTGTAGAGCCCTTTGAAGCTGCACTGAAACTGTCATTTTGACCTTGGCTTCAACCGTTTGGTAGCCATTGAAGTCCACTATAAGGAGATTAATCCTGGAATGTTTTCATCAAAAACCTTAATTTCTTTTCGACTAAAGAAAGATGTAAACATCTTGGATGACATGGGGGTGAGTAAATTATCAGGAAGTTTTAATTTGGAAGTGAACTAATCCTTTAAAAGCAGACTAGCAGATCTCTCCTAACTTTGAGATGTGCAGAGCAGTAGGTGCTACACACAGCCAGAACGTGCTCAAGACGGACCAGTTCGGGAATACTCAATAGGCACTGCTAATGTATAATTGCAGGCAGTTGTCAATATTTGGGGATTATGATGTCAGAAACTTCACTTCACTCGTCCTCTTGTTGCAATAAAACACTCTTTTTGGACTGGTAAGTTTTTCCTGAATGTTTTCGTAATACAAAGAACCCTTTTAACACAAAAGACCAAGGAATTCCTCATGATATGAACCCTTTCCATTTGTACACGTTTTCTACGAGTAACTAACCATTCGGATTTACACTACAAAAAAACAAAAAAAAAGCCATCTTCAGACCTTTCAGTGATGATGATATCTGGAGTCCAAACCATATCCTTTTTAATTGGACAAAATTTTATTCCACAGAAGTCATCTGGCTCCCATTTTGTGAACTCGCTGAACCAACCCTGCAACGTTATGATCATTTAACAGTGATTATAGTGGTCAATGCTCTTTTTCCTCCTTAGAATCATAACCATTTTTCTTACAAATAATATACACAAACACAAACCTTTTCAATAGGTTTCATTTTGACATAAAATAATGAGATCTTTCAATGTGTTGTTTCCGTTAGTCAGTTAAGAAGTTACTGGTTACAAATGTAGTATAATTTGGCCTATTAATCAGCTATTGTTATGTCCAAATAAAACTTCTGATTGTACAAGTTGTGTAAAACTTTGTGTGAAAACACTTGCATGCACAATTGTGACTTGTGTTGAGAGGCTCTGGGCTTTTTCATCCTGTAGAAAGAAAGAGGTGTTGAGTGGAGATACTACAGCTGCTTGACATCCCGTGTCATGGCATTCGGTTAAATCATGCTGGGTTTACCACTTCTGTGATGGAGGTCACAAACAGGTCTGTATAAACAAAGGTAGGGGTTCTCCATTTAAACACGGGCCGCAGGGACGTCATCTGAATGTCATCATTATTGCCCAAGCCGAGATGTTCGATAAGCGCCTTGTAGCTGCAGTTTCCAGCAGCAGACGCCGACCCTGCACAGAAAATGCAACTGTCCATATAACTGTTTGTAGTTACCCTTGTGAAAAAGAAGTACACTTTAGCATACTTCTGAAAAGAGTACGGAAATAACGTAATTGAGTATGAAATGAATGACGCTTAGAAATGCATGTTAATTGAAATGATGTAAAATTGATATTAAGTATTTTAGTATATTGAATTTTAGAATGTTTTTGACCCACTTAAGAAGAACTGAAGTACATCTTTTTATGTAATTTCATAATATATAGTTGAAAAATATAAAAATATAGTTGAAATATGTGACCCTGCACCACAAAACCAGCCAAAAGGTCAATTTCTCGAAATTGAGAGTTATACATCATCTGAAAGCTGAATAAATAAGCTTTCCATTGATGTATGGTTTGTTAGGATCGGACAATATTTAAATTTTAAATTTCTATTGAAACTAGTATAATGTATTTAAATATATTTGTCATTACACACTTCTGATGAATTTGCAATTTAGCACATTTGAAATATATTCACTTTATTGCAATATTGAGTAACACTACAGATAAATTATAATCACGTACTTCACATGTGCTTTATGCTAGTCAACACATCAAAATAAGCGTACTTTAAAGCATGACAAAAGATTATTAAAACATGATTTAATGAGTTTAAAGTTAAACATTTAATTTGACATGATTACAAAGCTGACTTTTTAGTCAAGTGTACTTAAGTGTGTTAAAAAAGTGTTTTGAAAATGAAAATAGTGCTTTTATTTAAGTACACTTAAGTGGTCTTTTATTTTATTTTATAATATCTGAAAGCACAGGGTTTTATTTTAAATATACTCTTAAGTGTGCAAGTGCACATTAAACACAATTAAGCACTTCTTTCACAAGCATAGATAGCAAAGGAAAATATGACCCAGACAACACTCATCAACAGACTTCACAGCTGGACATTTAAAACACACTTACCGACTGAGGAAAGATAAAATATTAGCCACCTTAGATGCATGGCAAAAGGTCAGATAGAGATTCAGCACTGAACAGCGTTGACTGTCGTTTGGGCACATTTATATAGTGCAAATGAGAACCATGTCCAACCTCCTCTTTTGTTCTTAGTTTAACCAGGTTTGTGTGCAGCAAGAAGAAGAAAAAACTATACAAAGAGCTGATGTCATTCATATGTCATTAATATACATGCTTTGTCTGATGTGCTGTTTGCCATTTGGTTTATGTCCTCCTCATGCCTGATAAAGTGTGAGTGTGTCTCACTTTTCTCATATGTGAGCCTGCAGCACAAAAGCAGTGTTAAGTCGCTGGGGTATATTTGTAGCAATAGCCAACAATACATTGTATGGGTCAAAATGATAGATTTTTCTTTTATGCCAAAAATCATTAGGATATTAAGTAAAGATCATGTTCCATGAAGATATTTTGTAAATTTCTTACCGTAAATATATCAAAAATGTATTATCATTAGTAATATGCATTGCTAAGAACTTCATTTGGACAACTTTAAAGATGATTTTCTCAATATTTAGATTTTTTTGCACCCTCAGATTCCAGATTTTCAAATAGTTGCATCTCGATCAAATATTGTCAGATCCTAACAAAACCATACATCAAAGGAACACTTATTTATTCAGCTTTCATATGATGTATAAATCTCAATTTCGAAAAATTGATTCTTATGACTGGTTTTGTGCTCCAGGGTCACATATAGCATTGTGCATACTAAAATAAAATAACTAAAACTTAATAAAACCTAGACATATTTTAAAAATACAAAACCTGGTTAAATTGAACCCCCCCCCCCCCACCCCCCCCCATTTAAAATCTGATCGTCACGTATTATGTGTCATGATGAGAATCACTGACGCACGCTCATATGCTCAGTTCATTGTGCAGTGAGTGTGTTTACTTGCAAATAGTGTTATGAGCGTAAAGGTGACTCGTCTTACGCGTAGTTGTCTACCGTAGTTCATAGGCACCTGTGTGCATGCATCAAGATCAATGTACATAACTGTAATTTAAATATCATATATCACCAAATCAACACTGAACAGCAGCTGATGTAGTGGCTAATGCTTTATTGACTCAGTACAGTTTTCCAAAAGCATAGGTTATATTTTAGAGCAAACAAAGCAAATACCCAGGGTGTCTCAGACAGATAATTTCACCGGGGCTTTAAAACTAATCTAATTAACTCTTTACCACACCCCAAAACGTCATTTTAGAGGTAGTAATGGAGGCCTGAGCCATTGATAATGCAAACTAATGCAGTTATGAGAGAGAATTACCTGAAACACATGAGTCTGTGCATATAGCGAGAAATGTCATGTAGCTTTTACTTTTACATTTAGTCATTTAGCAGACACTTTTATCCAAAGCAACTTACAAATGAGGACAATAGAAGCAATCAAAATCAACAAAAGAGCAATGATATGCAAGTGCTATAACAAGTCTCAGTTAGCTTAACGCAGTACACATAGCAAGGGTTTTTAAAATAATAGAATAGAATAGAAAAAGAATAGAGCAAGTTAGTGTTAGAGGTCTTTTTTGCTTTTGTTAATTGTATAATAAATTAAAAAAAGAAAACAGATAGAATACAAAAAGATTAGAAAGCTAGTGTGTTTTTTTTATAAAGAAAACAAGCAGCAAATAAATAGAGTACAAGTCTAAAACGGACAAGTGTGTGTTTAAAAAAAAAATAAGAATAGAGAGTGCTAGATTTAGAGGGTCAAATAAAGATGGAAGATATGTGTTTTTAGCCTGTTAAACCATTTTACTGATTAAAGTAACGGGGCAGCGCTGACAAGAAGTTTCTGTATGTGTGCGGTTTCATACATATGAAATTCCGTCGATAATAAAACATAATTTCGAGGGAAAAAGGAAAATAGTTCATCATTTTTATCCTATTGTTTGTTATATTTATTTGCTTGGTTCATTTGCCGTGGTGTGGTTTGGTTCTGTAACTGTTGTAGGACGTATAGAACCTTTGAATAACTGCAAGCATTGGCAGAAGTGATCTGGTAATGCAGGAGCCCGCTCTCATGAAAATGCATATAAATAATACGCCAAATAAAAACGACAACTCGTGGTATTGATACAAAAATGGACTTTGGCATGTATATGCTATGCACGTGTTTGGCGTGCATATAATACGCAGTTTTTGCGTGCATATGATACGCAATTTGTTGGCGTACACATGATACGCAGTTTTCGCGTACATATGAAAAGAAATTTGTTGGCGTGCATATGATACACAGATTTCGCGTACATATGATACGAAATTTGTTGGTGTGCATATGATACGCAGTTTTCGCGTGCATATGATACGAAATTTGTTGACGTGCATATAATACGCAGTTTTCGCGAGCATATGATACGAAATTTGTTGGCGTGAATATGATACGCTGTTTTCGCGTGCCTATGATACGAAATTTGTTGTCGTGCATATGATACGCAGTTTTTGCGTGCATATGACACGAAATTTGTTGGCGTGCATATGATACGAAATTTTTTGGCGTGCATATGATACGCAGTTTTCGCGTGCATCTGATACGAAATTTGTTGGCGTGCATATGATGCGCAGTTTTCGCGTGCATATGATACGGAATTTGTTGGCGTGCATATGATATGCAGTTTTTTGTGCATATGATACGAAATTTGTTGGCGTGCATATGATACGCAGTTTTCGCGTGCATATGATACGAAATTTGTTGGCGTGCATTTAATAGCAGTTTTCGCGTGCAAATGATACGAAATTTGTTGGCGTGCATATAATAAGCAGATTTCACATACATATGATATGAAATTTGTTGGCGTGCATATAATAAGCAGTTTTCGCGTGCATATGATACGAAATTAGTTGGCGTTCATATGATACGAAATTTGTTGGCGTGCATATGATAGCAGTTTTCGCGTGCATATGATACGAAATTTGTTGGAGTGCATATGATACGCAGTTTTCGGTGCATAATACGCAGTTTGCACGTGCATGATACGCAGTGTTCGGTGCAAATACGAGTTTCGCGTGCATATGATAGAAATTTTTGTTGGCGTGAATATTGGATACGCAGTTTGCGCGGCATAATTACGCAGGTTTGCGCGTGCATGATACGGCAGTTTTCGGTGCATGATACCAGTTTTCGCGTGAATTATACGCAGTTTGGCGTGCATATAATATGCAGTTTTCGTGTGCATATGATACGAAATATGTTGCCGTGAATATGATACGCAGTTTTCGCGTGCATGATACGCAGTTTTCGCGTGCATATATCCCCAGTTTTTGTGTGCATATGATACGAAATTTGTTGGCGTGCATATGATACGCAGTTTTCGCGTGCATAGGATACGAAATTTGTTGGCGTGCCTATGATACGAAATTTGTTGGCGTGCATATGATACCCAGTTTTCGCGTGCATATGATACGAAATTTGTTGGCGTGCATATGATACGCAGTTTTCGCGTGCATATGATACCAAATTTGTTGGCGTACATATGATACGAAATTTGTTGACATGCATATGATACAGAATTTGTTGGCGTGCATATGATACGCAGATTTCGCGTGCATATGATACGAAATTTGTTGGCGTGCATATGATATGCAGTTTTCGCGTGCGTATGATACGAAATTTGTTGGTGTGCATATGATACGCAGTTTTTCGCGTGCATATGATACGAAATTGGTTGGCGTGCACATGATACGCAGTTTTCGCGTGCATATGATACGAAATTTGTTGGCGTGCACATGATACACAGTTTTCGCGTGCATATGATACGAAATTTGTTGGCGTGCATATGATACGCAGTTTTCGCGTGCATATGATACGAAAATTGTTGGCGTGCATATGATACGCAGTTTTCGCTTGCATATGATACGAAATTTATTGGCGTGCACATGATACGCAGTTTTCGCACGCATATGATACGAAATTTGTTGGCGTGAATATGATACGCAGTTTTCGCGTGCATATGATACGAAATTTGTTGGCGTGCATATGATACGCAGTTTTCGCACGCATATGATACGAAATTTGTTGGCGTACATATGATACGAAATTTGTTGCCGTGCATATGATACGAAATTTGTTGGCGTGCATATGATACGCAGTTTTCGCTTGCATATGATACGAAATTTGTTGGCGTGCACATGATACGCAGTTTTCACGTGCATATGATACAAAATTTGTTGGCGTGCATATAATACACAGTTTTCACGTACATATGATACGAAATTTGTTGGCGTGCATATGATACGCAGTTTTCGCGTGCATATGATACGAAATTTGTTGGCGTGCAAATGATACGCAGTTTTCGCGTGCATATAATACGAAATTTGTTGCCATGCATATAATATGCAGTTTTTTGTGCATATGATACGAAATTTGTTAGCGTGCATATAATACGCAGTTTTAAAGTGCATATGATACGAAATTTGTTAGCGTGCATATGATACGCAGTTTTCGCTTGCATATGATACGAAATTTGTTGGCGTGCATATGATACGCAGTTTTCGCACGCATATGATACGAAATTTGTTGGCGTGCATATGATACGCAGTTTTCGCGTGCATATGATACGAAATTTGTTGGCGTGCATATGATACGCAGTTTTCGCTTGCATATGATACGAAATTTGTTGGCGTGCACATGATACGCAGTTTTCACGTGCATATGATACAAAATGTGTTGGCGTGCATATGATACGCAGTTTTCGCACGCATATGATACGAAATTGGTGGGAGTGCATGATACGCAGTTTTCGCGTGCATATAATACGAAATTTGTTGCCATGCATATAATATGCAGTTTTTTGTGCATATGATACGAAATTTGTTAGCGTACATATAATACGCAGTTTTAACGTGCATATGATACAAAATTTGTTAGCGTGCATATAATATACGCAGTTTTAACGTGCATATTATACGAAATTTGTTAGCGTGCATATGATACGCAGTTTTCGCGTGCATATGATACAATATTTGTTGGGTGCATATGATGCGCAGTTTTGCGTGATATGATCGAAATTTGTGGCGTGCCTATGATAAGCAGTTTTCGCGAGATATGATACCGAAATTGGTGGGCGGCATGATACGCAGTTTTTCGCGTGCATATGATACGAAATTAGTGGGCGTGCACATGATGCGCAGTTTTCGCATACATATGATACAAAATTTGTTGGCGTGCATATGATACACAGTTTTCACGTACATATGATACGAAATTTGTTAGCGTGCATATAATACGCAGTTTTCGCATGCATATGATACAAAATTGGTTGGCGTGCAAATGATACGCAGTTTTCGCGTGCATATGATACGCATGTGTTTGGCGTGTATATGATACGCATGTGTTTGGCGTGCATGTGTTTGGCGTGCATATAATATGCAGTTTTCGCGAGCATATGATACGAAATTGGTGGGCGTGCATGATACGCAGTTTTCGCGTGCATATGATTCGAAATTTGTTGGCGTTCACATGATACGCAGTTTCCGTGCATATGATACAATATTTGTTGGCGTGCATATGATGCGCAGTTTTCGCGTGCATATGATTCGAAATTTGTTGGCGTGCATATGATACGCAGTTTTCGCGCGCATATGATACGAAATTGGTGGGCGTGCATGATACGCAGTTTTCGCGTGCATATGATACGAAATTAGTGGGCGTGCACATGATGCGCAGTTTTCGCGTACATATGATACAAAATTTGTTGGCGTGCATATGATACGCAGTTTTCGCGTGCATATGATACGAAATTGGTTGGCGTGCATATGATGCGCAGTTTTTGCGTGCATATGATACGCAGTTTTTGCGTGCATATGATACGCAGTTTTCGCGTGTATATGATACGAAATTTGTTGGCGTGTATATGATAAGCAGTTTTCGCGTGCATATGATTCGAAATTTGTTGGCGTGCACATGATACACAGTTTTCGCGTGCATATGAAACGAAATTTGCTGGCGTGCATATGATATGTAGTTTTTGTGTGCATATGATACAAAATTAGTTGGCGTGCACATGATGCGCAGTTTTCGCGTACATATGATACAAAATTTGTTGGCGTGCATATGATACGCAGTTTTCGCGCGCATATGATACGAAATTGGTGGGCGTGCATGATACGCAGTTTTCGCGTGCATATGATTCGAAATTTGTTGGCGTGCACATGATACGCAGTTTTCACGTGCATATGATACAAAATTTGTTGGCGTGCATATGATACGCAGTTTTCGCGTGCATATGATTCGAAATTTGTTGGCGTGCATATGATACGCAGTTTTCGCGCGCATATGATACGAAATTGGTGGGCGTGCATGATACGCAGTTTTCGCGTGCATATGATTCGAAATTTGTTGGCGTGCACATGATACGCAGTTTTCACGTGCATATGATACAATATTTGTTGGCGTGCATATGATGCGCAGTTTTCGCGTGCATATGATACGAAATTTGTTGGCGTGCATATGATACGCAGTTTTCGCACGCATATGATACGAAATTGGTGGGAGTGCATGATACGCAGTTTTCGCGTGCATATGATACGAAATTAGTGGGCGTGCACATGATGCGCAGTTTTCGCGTACATATGATACAAAAATTTGTGGGCGTGCATATGATACGCAGTTTTCGAGTGCATATGATACCAATTTCTTTGGCGTGCATATGATACGCAGTTTTCGCGCGCATATGATACGAAATTGGTTGGCGTGCATATGATACGCAGTTTTCGCGTGCATATGATACGAAATTTGTTGGCGTGCATATGATACGCATGTGTTTGGTGTGCATATAATATGCAGTTTTCGCGTGCATATACGAAATTTGTTGGCGTGTATATGATAAGCAGTTTTCGCGTGCATATGATTCGAAATTTGTTGGCGTGCATATGATGCGCAGTTTTCGCGTGCATATGATACAAAATATGCTGGCGTGCATATGATACGAAATATGTTGCCGTGCATATGATACGCAGTTTTCGCGTGCATATGATACGAAATTTGTTGGCGTGCATATGATACGCAGTTTTCGCGCGCATATGATACGAAATTGATTGGTGTGCATATGATACGCAGTTTTCACATGCATATGATACGAAATTTGTTGGCGTGCATATGAAACGCAGTTTAGCGTACCGGATGATACGAAATTTGTTGGCGTGCATATGATACGGAATTTGTTGGCGTGCATATGATACGAAATTTTTTGGCGTGCATATGATACGCAGTTTTCGCGCGCACATGATACGAAATTGATTGGTGTGCATATGATACGCAGTTTTCACATACATATGATACGAAATTTGTTGGCGTACATATGATACGAAATTTGTTGACGTGCATATGATACGGAATTTGTTGGCGTGCATATGATACGCAGTTTCGCGGCATATGATACGAAATTTGTTGGCGTGCATATGATATGCATGTGTTTGGCGTGCATATAATATGCAGTTTTCGTGTGCATATGATATGCAGTTTTCGCGTGCGTATGATACGAAATTGGTTGGCGTGCACATGATACGCAGTTTTCGCGTGCATATGATACGAAATTGGTTGGCGTGCATATGATACGCAGTTTTCACGTGCATATGATACAAAATTTGTTGGCGTGCATATAATACACAGTTTTCACGTACATATGATACGAAATTTGTTGGCGTGCACATGATACGCAGTTTTCGCGTACATATGATACGAAATTTGTTGGCGTGTATATGATAAGCAGTTTTCGCGTGCATATGATTCGAAATTTGTTGGCGTGCATATGATAGGCAGTTTTCGCGTGCATATGATACAATATTTGTTGGCGTGCATATGATGCGCAGTTTTCGCGTGCATATGATACGAAATTTGTTGGCGTACATATGATACGAAATTTGTTGGCGTGCATATGATGCGCAGTTTTCGCGTGCATATGATTCGAAATTTGTTGGCGTGCATATGATGCGCAGTTTTCGCGTGCATATGATACGAAATTTGTTGGCGTACATATGATACGAAATTTGTTGGCTTGCATATGATACGCAGTTTTCGAGTACATATGATACGAAATTTGTGGCGATACATATGATACGAAATTTGTGGCGTGCATATGATACCAGTTTCGCGTGCATAGATACGAATTGTTGCGTGCATATGATGCGCAGTTTCGCTTCATATGATACGAAATTTGTTGGGGGGCGGCCGACGGCGCCGTGCATATGATACGCAGTTTTCGCACGCATATGATAAGCAATTTTTGGCGTGCATATGATACGCAGTTTTCGCGTGCATATGATACGAAATTTGTTGGCGTGCATATGATACGCAGTTTTCGCGTGCATATGATACGAAATTTGTTGGCGTGCACATGATACGCAGTTTTCGCACGCATATGATACGAAATTTGTTGGCGTGCATATGATACGCAGTTTTCGCGTGCATATGATACGAATTTTGTTGCGCATATATACGCCAGTTTTCGCGCGCATATGATACGAAATTTGTTGGTGTGCATATGATACGCAGTTTTTCGCGTGCATATGATACGAAATTTGTAGGCGTGCATATGATACGCAGTTTTCGCTTGCATATGATACGAAATTTATTGGCGTGCACATGATACGCAGTTTTCACGTGCATATGATACGAAATTAGTTGGCGTGTATATGATACGCAGTTTTCGCGTGCATATGATACGCATGTGTTTGGCGTGCATTTAATACACAGTTTTCGCGTGCATATGGTACCGAATTTGTTGGCGTGCATATGATACGAAGTTTTCGCGTGCATATGATACGAAATTTGTTGGCGTGCATATGATACGCAGTTTCGCGTGCATCTGATACGAAATTGTTGGCGTGCATATGATACGCAGTTTTCGCGTGCCTATGATACGAAATTTGTTGGCGTGCATATGATACGCAATTTGTTGGCGTGCATATGATACGCAATTTGTTGGCGTGCATATGATACGCAGTTTTTGCGTGCATATGATACGAAATTTGTTGGTGTGCATATGATACGCAGTTTTCGCGTGAATATGATACGAAATTTGTTGGCGTGCATATGATACGCAGTTTTCGCTTGCATATGATACGAAATTTGTTGGCGTGCACATGATACGCAGTTTTCGCACGCATATGATACGAAATTGGTGGGCGTGCATATGATACGCAGTTTTCGCACGCATATGATACGAAATTTGTTGGCGTGCACATGATACGCAGTTTTCGCGTGCATATAATACGAAATTTGTTGCCATGCATATAATATGCAGTTTTTTGTGCATATGATACGAAATTTGTTAGCGTGCATATAATACGCAGTTTTCGCGTGCATATGATTCGAAATTTGTTGGCGTGCACATGATACGCAGATTTCGCGAGCATATGATTCGAAATTTGTTGGCGTGCACATGATACGCAGTTTTCACGTGCATATGATACAAAATTTGTTGGCGTGCATATAATACACAGTTTTCACGTGCATATGATACGAAATTTGTTGGCGTGCATATGATACGCAGTTTTCGCGTGCGTATGATACGAAATTTGTTGGTGTGCATATGATACGCAGTTTTTCGCGTGCATATGATACGAAATTAGTGGGCGTGCACATGAAACGCAGTTTTCGCGTACATATGATACAAAACTTGTTGGCATGCATATGATACGCAGTTTTCACATACATATGATACGAAATTTGTTGGCGTACATATGATACGCAGTTTTCGCGTGCATATGATACGAAATTTGTTGGCTTGCATATGATACGCAGTTTTCACGTGCATATGATACAATATTGGTGGCGTGCATTATGAGCGCCAGTTTTCGCGTGCCAAATTGATTCGAATGTGTGCGTGCATATGATACGCAGTTTTCGCACGCATATGATACGAAATTTGTTGGCGTACATATGATACGCAGTTCTCGCGTGCATATGATACGAAATGTGGCGTTCACATGATACGCAGTTTTCACGTGCATATGATACACAATTTGTTGGCGTGCATATGATACGCATGTGTTTGGCGTGCATGTGTTTGGCGTGCATATAATATGCAGTTTTCGCGAGCATATGATACGAAATTGGTGGGCGTGCATGATACGCAGTTTTAGCGTGCATATGATACGAAATTAGGTGGGCGTGCACATGATGCGCAGTTTTCGCATACATATGATACAAAATTTGTTGGCGTGCATATGATACACAGTTTTCACGTGCATATGATACGAAATTAGTTGGCGTGCATATGATACGCAGTTTTCGCGTGCATATGATTCGAAATTTGTTGGCGTTCACATGATACGCAGTTTTCACGTGCATATGATACAAAATTTGTTGGCGTGCATATGATGCGCAGTTTTCGCGTGCATATGATACGCATGTGTTTGGCGTGCATATAATATGCAGTTTTCGCGAGCATATGATACGAAATTGGTGGGCGTGCATGATACGCAGTTTTCGCGTGCATATGATACGAAATTAGTGGGCGTGCACATGATGCGCAGTTTTCGAGTACATATATCAAAAAGTGTTTTTTTTTTTTTTTTTTTTTTTTTTTTTTTTTTTTTTTTTTTTTTTTTTTTGGTTTTTTTTTTTCGCGTGCATATGATAAGCAGTTTTCGCGTACATATGATACGAAATTGGTTGCCGTGCATATGATACGCAGTTTTCACGCGCATATGATACGAAATTTGTTGGGGTGCACATGATACGCATTTCACGGCATATGAACAATATTTGTTGGCGTGCATATTGATGAGCAGTTTTTCGCGTGCATTGATTCGAAATTGTTGGCGTGCAATGTATACGCAGTGGAGCGCATATGCTACGAAAATTGGTGGGCGTGCATGATAAGCAGTTTTCGCGTGAATATGATTCGAAATTGTTGGCGTGCAATGATCCGCAGTTTTTCACGTGGCATATGATACAATATTTGTTGGGTGCATATGATGCCGCAGTTTTCGCGTGCATTGATTCGAAATTTGTGGGTGCAGAGGATACGCAGTTTTCGCACGCAATGATACGAAATTGGGGGAGTGCATATGATACGCAGTTTTTCGCGTGCATATGATACGAAATTAGTGGGCGTGCATATGATATGCAGTTTTCGCATGCATATGATACGCATTTTGTTGGCGTGCATATGATACGCAGTTTTCGCGAGCATATGATACGAAATTGGTGGGCGTGCATGATACGCAGTTTTCGCGTGCATATGATTCGAAATTTGTTGGCGTTCACATGATACGCAGTTTTCACGTGCATATGATACAATATTTGTTTGGTGTGCATATGATACGCATGTGTTTGGCGTGCATATGATACGCAGTTTTCAGGTGCATATGACACGAAATTTGTTGGCGTGCATATGATGCGCAGTTTTCGCGCGCATATGATACGAAATTTGTTGGCGTACATATGATACGAAATTTGTTGACATGCATATGATACAGAATTTGTTGGCGTGCATATGATACGAAATTTGTTGGCGTGCATATGATGCGCAGTTTTCACGTGCATATGATACGAAATTTGTTGGCGTGCATATGATACGCAGTTTTCGCGCGCATATGATACGAAATTGGTGGGCGTGCATATGATACGCAGTTTTCGAGTGCATATGATACCAATTTCTTTGGCGTGCATATGATACGCAGTTTTCACACGCATATGATACGAAATTGGTTGGCGTGCACATGATACGCAGTTTTCGCGTACATATGATACGAAATTGGTTGGCGTGCATATGATACGCAGTTTTCGCGCGCACATGATACGAAATTGATTGGTGTGCATATGATACGCAGTTTTCACATACATATGATACGAAATTTGTTGGCGTGCAAATGATACGCAGTTTTCGCGTGCATATGAATCGAAATTTGTTGGCGTGCATATGATATGCAGTTTTCGCGTGCATATGATACGCAGTTTTCGCGTGCATATGATACGAGATTTGTTGGCGTGCATATGATACGAAATTTTTTGGCGTGCATATGATACGCAGTTTTCACACGCATATGATACGAAATTGGTTGGCGTGCACATGATACGCAGTTTTCACGTGCATATGATACAAAATTTGTTGGCGTGCATATAATACACAGTTTTCACGTGCATATGATACGAAATTGGTTGGCGTGCATATGATATGCAGTTTTCGCGTGCATATGATATGCATGTGTTTGGCGTGCATATGATACGTAGTTTTCGCGTACATATGATACGAAATTTGTTGACATGCATATGATACAGAATTTGTTGGCGTGCATATGATACGAAATTTTTTGCCGTGCATATAATACGCAGTTTTCGCGTGCATATGATACGAAATTTGTTGGCGTACATATGATACGAAATTTGTTGGCGTGCATATGATGCGCAGTTTTCGCGTGCATATGATTCGAAATTTGTTGGCGTGCATATAATAAGCAGATTTCGCATACATATGATATGAAATTTGTTGGCGTGCATATGATACGAAATTTGTTGGCGTGCATATGATACGCAGATTTCGCGTACATATGGTACGGAATTTGTTGGCGTGCATATGATATGCAGTTTTCGCGCGCATATGATACGAAATTGGTTGGCGTGCATGATACGCAGTTTTCGCGTGCATATGATACGAAATTGGTTGGCGTGCACATGATACGCAGTTTTCGCGTACATATGATACGAAATTGGTTGGCGTGCACATGATACGCAGTTACTACAGATTACAGATACTACCCATCACGTAGCATATAAACGCCAAAGTCCAATTTTGCGTATCAATACCACGAGTTTACGTTTTTATTTGGCGTACTATTTATACACACTTTCATGAGATCAGGGGAAATGCGGTTAAGACCTGCCTGGAACTACTTTAGCTGTGCGCGTTTATCAATCAATCACATTCAAGCATTCAACAGCCTCTTGGTATAAAAAGTAATTGCTGTAATTCAGTTACAATTTTTAATTGACTGACAGCTCTAGCAAAATGAAACTCTGAAACACAAAATACAATAGAAATCTGACAGAGAACGTATACAGACATGTAATGTGGGTGTGTGGATTCACAAACATGGTGGCACCAAGATATACAGTTATTGGTAAACATCCCATACCATTCCTTCAATCCAACACCAAACTAATGCGCTAGCTTTTTCATTTTCAACAGAATATTGTGACAGCACTGAAGCGCAGTGAATAACTATCATCAATATTGGCTGACATAGCACTTCCAATATGGAGTACACAGAGCCAGAAACAAAACGCAAACCAAGATACCCTGAAAGCTTGTTATCTATTTCAATAAAACATTAATCTAACCAGTAGAGATGGTTCTGAAGACTATATAATTAGCTGGGTTTTTTTTCCTATGTTCAAACAATTTTTGGCATAACTTGCACGTGACACATTCTTAATGGTTTTGTATTAAAATCAACCCAAAGAGGCAGTTGACCAAAAAATGTAAATCCTGTCATCATTTAATCACCCTCATGTCATTCCAAAATTGTATGACTTTGGTTTTAAATAATGGTCAAAATTCAGATATTTTAAAGAATGTTGGTAGCCAAACAGTTTCAGTTCCCACTGACTTCCATTGTATTAACAAAAAAATACAGTGTAAGTCAATGGGAAGCAAAACTATTTGGTTACCAACATTCTTGAAACAACGTGAGGATGAGTAAATGATGACAGAATGTCCATTGTTGGGTGAACAATCCCTTTAATACCCTGAGATCCAGATGTTTTTAAAGTCAGAAATCCTCCTTTAATACACATCAGTCGGCAGTTTGAAATCCTTGAAGCATTAAAAGGAGATGTCACTGTGATCCACCACTGCAGAAGTCACTGGGACGTCCCCGCTTTGGAAGGACAGCTGCTTCATGGCATGCAGATCGGTCACAGGACCGTCAAAACTGTCAATGTACAAAGACCGAAATCAATTGGGTTGCTCAGATCAGGACATATACAGATATCTTGTCACGTGATACAGATTTGATCATTTATTCTTTATATTTTAAGATTTATCAGGGCTATATCAATAATTATTTACATGCCATGTAGAAAATGTAGAATTTTAGCACAAGCTCTTGGTGCATAAAGAAGATCTGTAAAGTTGCAAAGACTAAAGTCTCAAATCCAAAGAGATATTCTTTATAAAAGTTAAGAGTCAGCCACTCCTACCTAAAACGGCTCGTTCTAACATGCCCCCACATGTCTACATCACTATGTGGGAAGATTTGCATAACGCCGCCCAAATGTGCACGCAAAGAAAGAAGGTGTAACTTTTATTCTCGCTGTAGTATTGTTGCCCGCCGTGTGTGACGCTGTGTGTTCGTTGTGAAAGCGAAACTACTTTAATTGTTTGGTCTTCCAAAAGAGGACGATATCTGCTCCATCATGCCTGGAGCTGATCCATGCTGATCGCTGAGGAAAAACATCAACTTTGTGCTGTGGATCGCCGGATTGGCTTTCACCTTGGATGAAGCCCGGGGTCGTCACATGTGCTTGCCGCTCCTTTGTCGGATCTGCTGGCTGCGCCGTTCTCAACCCCGCCGCCTCTTCTCACTCTAGCCCGACCTCAGCTCACGCTAAGCCGGGGCTTCGCTAGGTCGTGTGTGTTTCGTTGTGAAAGTGAAAACTACTTTGTTTGGTCTTCCAAAAGAAGACCGACTAGAAATAAAGTGGTTAAGTTTGTATTTACAACACTGTTCCAGTCAACCCAAATATTCAGATGTGTGCAGCACATTTTAAGTAGGACGGTTTCCTGATCCTGGTAGACTACAATGCCGGCAGTTCTGACTCAAGTAAGCACATTTTAATTTAAAGGAGGGGTTTGAAGATGATGATTCAAACATGAGTTTTGGGCAGTGTAGAGTAGCACTTGTTGTTTGTCATTTCTCTGATCACAAATGCAGACATGGTTTTATGTTTACGCGCCGCGATGCAACGCAACATGTAAAAAGAAAGTATAAATCATTATAATCCGTAATTATGTCCCCACTGGATGCAACAAATGCCTCGTTTATAATGGGTTTTAATGTTTTTGTATCGTCGCTCCGGCCCGGACACGGCATCAACAGTATGTGAAGGGCATAACATTTCCGTCTCACGCTTAAGGTATTCGGCCAATCACAACGCACTGGATAGCTGGCCAATCAGAGCACACCTCGCTTTTCAGAACGATGAGCTTTGTAAAAATCGACGTGTTTCAGAAAGGCGGGGCATAGAGGAGAAACAATAATGTACAGTATGTGGAAAATAATGTGTTTTTTAACTTTACATAGGCTCACTAATACACAAAATAATGTTCTTTTTAGCAGCATCATATGACCCCTTTAACAATAATATTTATAAAATTAATGATATTTGAATATTGGTATCTTTTATCAAAATGGTGTTTTGCTTTCCATTCATGCCATTTAAGAGTGCACCCCTTAGTCGTGGTAAAATCACTGTAACACACAACTTTTTTATTTCCAGTATCTCCAATTTTTTCTACATCTGCTATGTCTATTGCTTTTGGAGGATTTAACAACAAATTGCAAAGCCAATAATTCTTCTGTCAAAATTGTATTTATTTAAAACTTATTTATTTGCACTGTAGATTTGCACTGCCTCTACCGAAACATTTATTTAAAGGGTAGAAACATCAGAGATGGATCATACCACGAGGCCAAATATAGCATGTTATTAAACATTTTGATGAAAGACTTGCATATTCCATTCCATTGCTAAATACTGCAAAAGCATCAAATGATGTTCCACTATGAATCAGCAGTCAATTCGATCCAGCCACTGTATAACTAAGGCAACATGACAAAACCAACACAGCAGGGAAAAGACAATCACTCACTGTGAGCAATCATAATACAGATAATAAGTCAGCAGACTCATTTCAGTGTATTGAGGCAGTGTGTTTACCTGCAGACACACACATGCAAGGCTCTCCAGGGTGGCTCTTTTTTAACTCTGCCACCGTATCCGGTTGGTAAACATCCAAACTAATCTTCCACTGCTCTGACGGGGACAAGCTGAGAAAACAGATAGTTTAAAACAGCAGCGCAATCATCTCAAACCCTTATTTGACTCCAACTTTGAGACAAAGGGCAAAGCTACGAGGTTACTCTGACACTTCATGTGACGTTGCATAAATGCTCATTTAGGAAAGCACAGTACAGGATAGTAAAGGTGAGCTATACACACCTGGAAACCCACTCAGACCAGCTTGAAGACTTGATAATGCTGATCTGGTCCAGCAGTTCACCTGCACCATAACAGGACAAAAAAAGATAAAAGTAAGACAACAAAAGGCATTCTCCACAAACAGTTCAAAAGGTGCCCCATTAACTTTCTAAGCACAAAAACCATGTCAGTTGAAGAGACACTAGATAATCTAATGATCTATCTATTTGACGTACAACTTTTTTTATTATGAACCTGTTTTAATTTTCAAAAATGTGTTATTTACACATATCCTTTTATTTGCATGTCATAAAATAACATTTTACATATGTGACCGTGTCTGTGAAATCCAGGCTAAAGTCTCAAAATCTAATTATGAGATAACAAGCATCAAAGTTTGATTTCAACCATTAATTTCACTTTGATTTCACTATTTGACATGGCCTTACTCAGCCAATATTAAAGATATAAAGGTTATATTTTCACAGAATGTTCTACACCTTTATGAAGGATGATTTTATGTAGAAAACAGTAAATCACAAAAAGATGACTTTAGCTGGGTTTTCACAGGCAGAGTTCAGATATATACAATACTTACATTGAAAAGAAACCTTTAAATACAGGTATCATGAAACCGTACAGTGAACGATTAATAATAATCTTGTTTCATTTACATATACAAAATCATTTTAAAATTAAATTGCATTAATTACGATACTCAGATATTATGAACAAAAATGAATTAACCTTATTATTATTATTCATTTAGTATTTTATTACTTGGTGTAATTGTTATTAAAACTAAAAATTATTAATATAGAACATGAAATAAAGTTGAAACTAAATAACATTAAACCATCCATACTAAAACCAAAATAAAAAGCACTTGACAAAAACAAATATATTACTTGTTTATTTTACAACACAATAAATTGACACTGTTATTGTTGTTATTTATTTCTTATGTTATGGCTTTATTACCTTTTATTTTATTCCTATAGAACAATAATATATTATTAGCATTAACCTACATAATAAATACTATTGTTATAATTCCTGATATTCAGAATATAAAATATATTCAGAAATTAACTAGTTAACAATTAACCTCTATTGTTAATGTCAACAATATATTTGAACAGGTATGTAATAAACATTATTAGAAAGAACAACCACTTACTTCCTAATTCTTATGTTTTCTTAATCTTTGGAGGGTTTCTGCAGGTATGTTTAAGACTCAAATTTAAAAGACTTTTAAGACCTGCACAAATAAAATCAATACCATATGAGCGGAGTAGGGCAATGTCTATAGTTCCATATTAAACTGTAAAAAGCATAATTTACAGTTTAGGTACAAGTTTTCACAAAAAAAAAGTTTTATAGAATGATAAACTTTACATTTCAGCCTTTAAACCACTTTTAAGAAAATAGATGAGTCAAAAGTATTAACTACTATATTAATTTAAACAATTATTATCAATAAATTATTATATCAATTAAATAACAAATTAGAGGTGTGCTCGATCTTGATAATTTTCTGGGATAATTGGACGATATTTTGCTGAGTGTTATTGTGCTGATATCTTAAGGACAACCGTGGACAGCTGACTACTAAAGTTTTTGATATTCTTCATATTCTGTGTGGTCAGGTCACAGCAGTAATAGAAATTAGTAATTTTCAATAAGTTTTATGGGCATTTTTACCTTTAAGCCATTTTTTCTAAAAGTATGTTCCATCTTTTGAGTCAAATTCTTGCAGTTGGGCTGTTACCAAGCAAATTAAATCAGTGTCAACAAAATTTATCTTAAAGAGGTCATATGATGCAATTTCAAGTTTTCCTTTCTCTTTGGAGTGTGTTACAAGCTGATTGTGCATAGATAAGATCCTTGAAGTTGCAGAGACTAAAGTCTCAAAACCAAAGAGATATTCTTTATAAAAGTTAACAGTCAGCCACGCCTACCTAAAACGCCCCGTTCTAACACGCCCCCACATATCTAAATCACTATCTGGGAAGATTTGCATAAATGTCGCCCAAATGTTCACGCAAAGAAAGAAGGCGTAACTTTGATTCTTGCTGTAGCATTGTTACCGCCGCCATGTTGTGGAGACTCTGTGTGTTTCGTTGTGAAAGCGAAACTACTTTGTTTGGTCTTCCAAAAGAGGACAATATACGCTTCGTCATGCCTAGAGCTGATCAGTGCGGTCGCTGAGGAAATACAACAACTTTGCTCTGTGGATTGCCGGATCAGCTTTCACTGTGGACGAAGTGGAGTCCAGCCTGGGGTAGTCACATGTGGTTGCCGCAAGCCTTCCGGATGCTCCTTCATCGAATCCGCCAGCCACACCGTTCCTCACTCTAGCCCACCGGCCTCCGCTCACTCAAGCCCACCACCGCTCACTCTAGCACACCGGACAACGCTCACTCTAGCCACCGGCCTCCGCTCACTCTAACCCACCGGCCTCCGCTCACGCTAACCCACCGGACACCGCTCACTCTAGCCCACCGGCCTCCACTCAATCTAGACCACGGCGCCGCTTCACTAGAACACCACCGGCCTACAGCTCACTCGAACCACGGCCTCCCGCTCAATCTAGCCCCACGGCCTCGCAAGTCTAGCCCCGGCCGGGCCGCTCACTTCTAGCCACACCGGCCTCCGCTCACTCAACCCACGGCCTCCAGGCTCACTCAGCCCACCGGCCGCCGCTCACTCTAAATCCCATGGCCTCTGCTCACTCTAGCCCACGGCCTCCGCTCACTCTAGCCCACGGCCTCCGCTCACTCTAGCCCACGGCCTCCGCTCACTCTAGCCCACGGCCTCCGCTCACTCTAGCCCCCGGCCCCCGCTCACTCTAGCCCCCGGCCTCCGCTCACTCTAGCCCACCGGACACCGCTCACTCTAGCCCACCGGCCTGTCACCTAGCCCCCAGGCCTCCGCTCATATAGCCCCCGCCCTACGATCACTCTAACAACGGCCTCCGCTCACCTAGCCACGGCCTACGCTCACTCTAACCACCGGGCCTCCGCTAACTCTGCCTCCCGGCCACCGCATCACTCTAACCCACCGGCCGGCCGCTCACTCTAGCCCCAACGGCCTCGCTCATTCTAGCCACCGGACACCGCTCACTCTAGCCCACGGCCTCCGCTCACTCTAGCCCACGGCCTCCGCTCACTCTAGCCCCCGGCCACCGCTCACTCTAGCCCGCCACCCTCCGCTCACTCTAGCCCACCGCACCGCTCACTCTAGACCACGGACACGCTCACACCCTTCTTTTTTTAAAGCCAACGGACAAACGCTCACTTTAGCCCACTGCCTCTGCTCACTCTAGCCCGGCCTCCGCTCACTCTAGCCCCGCCGGCCTCCGCTCACTCTAACCCACCGGCCTCCGCTCACTCAAGCCCACCCGCCTCCGCTCACTCAAGCCCACCGGCCTCCACTCACTCTAGCCCCCGGGGCCCACCGCTCACTCAAGCCCACCGGACTCCGCTCACTCTAGCCCTCCACGGGCCTCGGCTCACTCTAAACTTCCATGCCCTCCTCCATTCACTCAAACACACAGAACAGTGAGCATGGTGTGCTCAAAACTTCTCCATGGCCAGTAGAGTGTACACCGTTGCGCTGATATGGGCCTGGGGTAAAACTACAGGATTTAGAGGCGGTAATTATAATAGACCCCTTTGCCACGTCACCAAAGAGAGTGAATCAGACGCGCTGTTTATCGACTGCTTGCAGAAAAAAGGTTACCAAAACAAAGTTATGGGTTACACTTTTTTCACGTTGGCTGGTTGGTAGTGCACCGGGACCGATTATAGCACTTAAACTGGAGAGTCAGGATTTTCAGAGATGTCACTTTAAAGTATAGCAGAGTCCACACCACAACTATAGATAAAGACAAAGAGAAACTATATCGTTGGAATCACTTTCAAAACGATTTTTCTCCAGCTGATGAGCAATAAAAAATTGACCCAATCAGAATCCATCCTGCTGTAACGAGCTCGAGAATTTAAAGCGGCAGACGATATCGTTCGCTGGTGTGGACGCTAATATCGTTATAGTTATCGTTCTTGGTCTGAACTGGGTTTTATTTAATTTTGCTACTTTTCAAATTTCCTTTATGTATATATTTTGTTTTACTGTCGTTCATTGATCCGACTTTCGATGTCAAATATAAAAAATACATTTATAAAAATAAGAATTATTACGTTTAAAACTATGATCGTATAAACAACGACTGACATTCCAATACTGATTGTGTGAAAATGATTAGTATCAGTTATTTATACAAATCACGACTGCCTCTGTTTATCATCTCCACTAGAACGTGCTTACCATACATCTGAAGTAAAACAAGGTTACTATTACTTTAGAGCAGAATATTTTTATTGTATCATTTTCAGTCAAGCTGTAATTATGCAAATAGTATTAAATCACAATGTGTGTGTATTTAAGATATAAAATTATAGCTATTAGCCTTAGTAAGACTAAAGAGCGAGAGATTTCATAGCAAAATATTCAGTGTATGTTATTGAATAATTTTAGATGTAGTAAGAATGACTTTTGTTCACCGTTTTTCAGAAAAGTGAGAGAATTCTACTGTTGTTCATTCATGCGATTGAGCGTCTTTACAAGTAGATGGCAGCACAGCACATAGTACACGTAGGGGTGACATATTTTTGTAGGCCAAAACCTTTAAACTAGTTGCATTTGAGCACTTCTTGTTCCATCGTCCTTCTTTTCAGTGGGTTTTTTCAAAAAAAAATTTTTTTTTCTAATTAATTGCCCCATAATATATCGGTGTTTTTTTTTTGTTTAGCACAAGTGCCAACAGTGTCACATTTTATTTTTGTGCATCATAAACTGCATCAAAACTTGTGATTTTTAAGCTTTTTCTTGTCTTGCTAACAAGTGCCTATACTTGCTTTCACAGCCTCGTTGTGTTTATAATTGCGCTCTTGCAAACTATTATAACTCAAATGGTTTTCTTTCTTTCTTTCTTTTTTTAAATATGGAAAAATCTGTCAGAATGGTGGTGATGCAACGTGGCCTAGTTAGTTTATAGTTCATAGTTTAGCTTTTTAACTGTGCCGATTGTATTTGTGCTTTAGAATTCATAAAAGCTGTGTTCATTTGTGGATATTATCATGAAATCACAAACTTCTGTTGGTCACAGAGCTTATTTTCTACAATAATCCAAAAGTCAATTGCGATCCCTTCCAGTGGTGGCCCACAAGCAATACTCATCACTGGGCACACTCAACCTTCACAAAGAAGATATTTTGAGAAATGTATCAGTGTTTTTTTTTTTTTTTGTCATACACTGAAGTCATTGTTCTTCAAAGTATCTTCTTTTGTGTTCCACTTATGGTGATAAATGACCAGAATTTTCATTTAAATTGAATTTAATTAATGCAATACTTTACTAACCTTTAGAGAGCATTCTGCTCACCTTAAGCAGCGACTTAGTACATCTTATGTGACTTAGATTGTAAAAAATATGGTAAATGTCACTACCAAGGCCCCGTTTCAAGACATGCTTAGCTTAAGTCGCCAGGACTAGGCGTTAGTTAAATTAGAATATTTAAGCAGCTTTTATTAAAATAACTAGAAAAAAGCATTACTGGTGTGCATCTTGAGACAAAACAATTGTAAGATATGTCAGTGCGAGTTGCTTTCAGTTGAGACACCTCAAACATGCACTTTAGTCTAGAACTAGTCTTAAGCCTTGTCTGTGAAATTATATGTTGTTTTAATGAAGTTGCAAATATATATTGTTGACATACATGGTTGCTACATATATAAAAATCATCATATGGATATTATTAACATATGTACATATTTTATTATGGGGATTTTATATGTGTTATAAACATATTTTCATCCTCCTAGAGAATATGTTGAAATTATATATCGCCCTCAGGGTAACATACATGGCAATATCACTCTTGATATATGGTAACTTATGTAATTTATTACATTTTTGTATGGGTAAACTTAGATGGACTGAAACTTTCCATTAGCATACAGTAGCACAGAAGCTCTGGAAACTTCTTGAGTTGGACTACTGGCTACATGTGTTACTGCACTGGAGTAAAACATGAGTGGTATCAATGAAAGCACAGGAGTGTTAACAAAGCACTAAGGGCAGATTAACATATTAGTGCTGAAGGAAGCAAAACTACCCAATAAGTCTGTGACGCTATGAAGGTAAATGATTTGTCCTCAGCGTGGCTTTGTTTGCAAATAGTTTCAATGGCGTCAGCTTCTGCACTGCAGACCTGTTTGCACAGAACCCTTAAAAGGGATTCACAGATCTTTGATTTTCAGAATTGAGTTGTTTTCCTTTGTAGCCTTTAAACTTTATTTTTCAAAAAGATGCATGAAACTGACTGAAATAAACAAGATGTCGATATAATTCATTTTAAATGTATATCGATTTAATCCCATCAAATGGGATGTCAACAGTACATGAACCACCTGTTATTTTACCCAGAAAGCTGAAAAAAAAATATCCATAATGAAATAGAAGGTTGTGCAAGAAAGAAAAACAGTTGTGTTTGATTCAGATAGGATTAAAATCACAAAGTAAGCCTGAGAAACACAAGTTTACCAAAGCAAACTAGACTTTCCCAAATAGTCCTAGAGTTGATAATCAAGTTGACCTTTTAATATGACCTCTCTGGCAATCTGTTTTAACATAGTGTTTTGCAAACCAATGGTCTGCACAAAAGTGAAAAAAACCAGCTCTGCCAATTTTAGACGAGACAGACCCAATTCAGTGCATTAAACAGCGGATTAGAGAGTCACATACTATGAAAGACCTTCACACATCCCAGGACCCGGCAGTGAAGCGCCGCTGAATGGGATGTAGAGAATCACACACACAAAGCTTCCACGTCACTGCTGGGCCGGCGCAGGGGCTGTTTGACGAAACTAACCACAAATCTGTAAAACTGTACAATGAACAATATAAAACATTTACAATTCAAGTGCTTCATGCAGCTGTATCCAATTACTGGATATCATATTGCCATGACACAACATATTAAGTTCATTCTTGTGCAATTCTACTAACAAGCTGATACCCCAAAATTGATCAAATGCAATGTTAATGCTTACTGCAAGTTGCAACCAAAAACTTCCTGGAAGCTGATGTTATCAAGGATGAGCGTTACCAAAGAGATCCTAACGGAAAAGTGAAACCAAGACATATAGATGCATAAGTGACTTTAGAAGAACATTTTCAGTTCCCTTTAACCATATGTCAAGACAATAGAAGGTAACTATGATATTACAGACAACATGCCCTTAAGAGTCCTACTTAAGCAACTAAACGCAAGTTGCATTTAAATCAATTTAGCTATAATACCGTTTTTCATTTAATTGCAATTAACATGCAATTGTCATTAATCATTAAATTCACTTTGCACTTAAGTCTATCCTTTTAAAGTTTATTATATCTGTAATAAGTATACTTTTTATAAAGTAACTTTTAGTATCTCATACCAAAGATACTCACAGCTTTTGAGGTTTTTGATTGTCTGCTATGAAAAAAAAAACAGATCAGAAATGAACCACCTAAAGAACTAGAGTTTAATGAACGAAAGCAGCCAGCATCTGACAAATAACATTTGGTCGATAAAGCTTGAAAGCTCTTAGAGGAGTCGGAGTCCAAAGCATTATGATGTCCAAAGCATAATAATAATTATTGTGGTATTCAGTGTTTATAAACTTCCAGTGTCTCTAGATATGAGCTGATTAATGTGTGTATGGCACACAGGCAGTGCACTGCTGACTTTCCTGCACAAGGTCACAGCGTTCCACTGCTGGCTCCCTCGGGGAGATTCCACGCTTCTAGAATGTTCTAGCTGATTCCCTGCATGGCTAATTTTGTTGTTATGTGTGTGTGTGCGTGTGCGTTAGTGAGTGTGTGAGTGTTTGACTGTGATGTGTGTGCGCGATGTTAAGTGTGTGAGTGTTTGTGTGTTTGTGTGTGTGTGTGTGTGTGTGTGTGAGCCTGGGTCCACATGGACCATCTTATCTGTGCTGTCCCCCGGATATTATCATGGTTTAATTGATGAGCCTCCAAGCTCTGTATGTGTGTTGTGTGTGTTGTGTGTGTTGTGTGTGTTGTGTGTGTTGTGTGTGTGTGTGAGTAAGTGTGTGAGTGTGGACGGGGGGGTAAATTCCTCCTCTCTCTCTCCGATGTGTTCAGCCTTAAAGTCTTGGCTTGTTTGCATTCCTCTCAGTTAATAAGTGTTTGTCTGATCCCAGAGCAGGGGCTACAGAGCGCTCCACGCAAACACATGGCCCCTCCCTCGCCTCGCTGTAAAAGAGCCAGCAAGAGGGACTCTAGTCTAACGAGTGTCATAAATTTCATGGAGCTTCAGCTCATCCATTAACCATGATAATATCCGGGGGACCAGCACAGATCAGATGGGTCATGTGACCCATGCTCACACACACACACACACACCCACCTGGTTCAAGCTATCCTTGTGGGGACTCTCCATAGGTGTATTGGTTTTTATACTGTACAGACCGTATTCTCTATTGCCCTACACCAACCCTACCCATAAACTACCCCTCACAGGAAAACTTTCTGCATTTTTTAGATTTTCAAAAAACTTCATTCTGTATGATTTATAAGCTTTTGTACCCATGGGGACCACATTTAGGTCCCCACCGTGACACGAGTCCCCATGAGTCTGTGTGTAGTCAGGTGTAAGTCCCCACCAGGATATATAAACCAGTACACACACCACACACACACACACACTTTGATGGTATGTTTAGCTTTCAACCCTGTTTGAAAGGCCAGTTTATTGTGTTGTGTTTCAGTCCGCACAAGTTTCTTTACTTGTGTAACTAGCAAGACTTAAACCTTCACTGGACCAGCACCAAACCAGCCTAATCCAGACTGGGTTTGCACACTGTTGTGAAAAAGAAGTACACTTTAGCATATTTAAAGTATTTTTTTCATGAAATAATATTCTTTTAAAGAATTAGCTTCGAACAGAATTTACGGTGTTAAGGACACCTTGACTTGGCCTTTTGCCTTAGAAATTAGAAAATGCATTTGCATTTAAACTTCCATTAATTATTTGAACGCAAAAGGTTTGTTTACGATGTTACCTTTAGTACATACAGTTTCATGTCGTTTGTCAGTTAAAGGGGTACTGCATGAATGTACTGGACCAAACCTCGGATCATAAACTAAAATATATTTTAATGTCACTTCTATTGAAACTTGTATGTCATGTATTTAAATATATTTACATATTTGTAATAATGAAGTTGCAATTTAGTACATATAAAATATATTAACTTTAAATGTGATATCAAACAACAGTAATAGTCAAGTATACTTTACATGTATGTTAAGTCAACACATCAAAATGAGTGTACTTTAAAGCACAAAAGAATATTGTAATAAAGTCCACTGCAGGCAAGCGTATGTGCAGCTTTTATTTACAAGACTATACAAATATAAAGAAAGATCTGACTTGATACCAAACCATGAAATAAACTTGAACCTGAACACAGACAAAGACTCACCAAGCAGCAGTTGCACAAAACAAAGCTAGACAAGAGACAATGGCAACACAAGGGCTATATATACACTAAACAATGGGGTCACATGACCATAATCCAACCAATAAACACATTACACATAAATTTGACAACCAATGAAAACAGGACACATACAGTAAAGGAACCAATAGCAGGATCAGTGCACTTCAGTGTGATGATAATAAACAATCAGAAAAATGAACTCTCATTAAGTTCATTAATATTACATTATCTGCATGTATGATTTTTTTATAATATACTTTTGAGATTTAAAGTACACTACAAGTGCATATTCAATACATCGACACAAGGTTTGAAATGATAATTGTTTTAATATTTTCATTATTTAAATGTTTTAAAATGATATTTAAATTGTTATTTTTATCTTTACTGTTTCATGAGTGGTACTCGTACACAAACTAAAAAATTGGCACTGAAAATTTCATTTCTGTGCCACTGGCAGCAAACAATAAAATAATAACTCTGTTCAAAAACATAAGCACTGCAAGTATATAATATAGTGCCATTAAAAAAAACTAAGATTTAACATTATTGTTACTAAATACGTTACATGACCTCATCATTTGCATGCTTAATTCATTAATTTGGCATCCATTTATCATTTTGTTGTAAAAGTGTCTTGAAGTCTTAGTTAACTTAAAAATTTAAATGCATCATTTATTCACCAAAACTACTTCTACATAACAGAAAGGAAACCTGTTTTGTCTGTGATATTATAGACCCACTAACTTTCAATATATGGATTAAAAAAAAATTTTCATATTCTGCTCACAGAAGAAAGACACACCTAGTGTTTTGGGAATGCTGAGGTTGGTAAATTCATTTTCATGTTGACGTTTTTTACACACTTGACAGATCGGTCATGAGTTCAAGAAAGGATGAAATTGTCACAAATGCGTGTTGTCCTTCTGGTTCACTGGATTGAAAGCGATCAAGTAAGTCCTTGCAGTTGCTATTGGTCCTCACACTCGTGCTTTGCTTGCATACTCCCACTTATTGGCAACAGGTAGTAAGGTATTTCATGCACAACAGAAAATACTCACAGTATACATTGCATAAACATTAGTGTCACTCTAACACTATTCAGTGTTTGTTAATGTCTTACAAGTCTCTCAAACACATCGCGCAATCCGCACAATATGGCAAAGAAATGCTCAGACTTCAACCTTTCAAAACAGTATCAGTGTTGATGTAGACAGGTAAGGCTGTTGGAAATTACGTCAGAATTCTGTGTTTCCACTTCATCTCCCTCTGTTTCCAATCAGTCCTTTAATGAGGTGCTGGTGGTGGAAAAACTAGAGTGTGTTAGAGTTGCACTGTATAACGCCTTGGCCGAGCCGATCAATCTAAGGGGGCCCAATTTTGGATCCAGCATTGGGCTTTTGTCAGGTTTTGTTCACCACGGCACTCACCTATTAAGCAAGCGCCTCAGATTTATGTAAACAGCATCATTAAATGTCTTTGCTCCACTGGGCGTGGAAACAACAAAGAATAAAAGAATCAAATCCAGGAGAAAGAAAAGAGTATCTTCCCTTCCCGAGATCGTAAACGGCCCTGAGCAGAGCCCATGTGAGGACACAGTAAGGGTGAAAGAGTTTTGCTTAGCTCTAGTTTGCTCTAAGTAGGCTTCTTCCTCTTTCATTGTCAACACAGCCAGTCCTGCAGGTCCGCTTGGGCGTCTCCCCCCCCCAGCATTCAAATGCGCGGGTCTGGACTTCCGTTTCAAGTTCAGGTCTTCCCCTGCTACCATGGGCTGTTTATTTTTTGTTTCTCATCTTGCAGCTCGCCCCTGTATATTTCCCTCTCCCTGCGCGCATCCGGCTCTCTTGAGGCCATGGTTGAGATCAGTTGTCAGTAAGCGTCTTCGCTACTGCGCTTGATGTGATACCATTTATGGCTTTATTGTTTCATGGTCTCCACAACTAGATGCTTCATCCGCGACACCGATGAGATTGTATAGCCTCCGGCCAAACTAAAAACCCAAACCTGTACTTGAAGATGCCATCACTCCGGCACGGTTGCCATGTTCTTGTGCTTTAAATATTAGGCTTACACTTACCTGCGACAGGTGGGGGGGGGGTGAACGCTGTAAGTGCATGTACTATAAATAACAAATGCAACACTTAATTCAATATCATTTCAATAGATTATGTGAAAATTCGGACATTAGCAGCATCCAAAATTGCATGCTGGTAGGTGATACAGTACATTTGGTTTGGTTCCTTCATGACATACAGTATGAATGAAATCTAGACATGCTACATTCATCATGTTGTCATTATCCCGTGACTTACAACATTAGTTGTGTCGCTCTCCTGTGGCCTCATGGTATAGTAAAGTGTTTAGTGCCAGAATGCTCCTTCACAATCGCACCAAAGCAGTAGGTCCATCTGAGTACTTCACTTACTTACCATTCACTAAACCATATGGGTAGTCCTTAGAGGTCTTAGTTCACCCAAAAATGAAAATGTGATGTTTATCTGCTTACCCCCAGGGCATCCAAGATGTAGGTGACTTTGTTTCTTCAGTAGAACACATATGATGATTCTAAAGTTAGCCGTTGCAGTCTATCAGTCGTTATAATGCATGGCAATGGTAACAAAATCTATGAGAGTAAAAAAAAACAAACATGCACAGACAAATCCAAATTAAACCTGCGGCTCGTGACGACACATTGATGTTCTAAGACACGATACGATCGGTTTGTGCCAGAAACCGAATAGTATTTATATTATTTTTTACCTCTAATACACCACTTTGTCCAACTGCTTTGAGCACGCGCACGATTTCCGGTGCGTGAGGTGTGTACGCGCTCTGGCGTAGTTTACGCAAGCGCCGGAAGTGATCTCTCGTGAGTATATATACGTCACTCATTGTTTACACAGTACACAAAAATTGTAGGTACAACGGCTAATCAAAATGGTACTTACTTGCGTTTATTCCGGATTGTTCAAACGACTTAAAACTAAAAGATTACGTTCTCTCGCGTGAACTCTTTCGGGAGTGGTGACTTTCCACGTATTCCCAACTTCTGAGCCTGCTCGCCTGAAGCTATGTTTGATTGCTCTTCGGCTGGATATCAACACAGCCATTAACGTAAACTACGCCAGAGCGCTACACACCTCACGCACCGGATGCCGTGCGCGCCCAAAGACAGCTGGACATAGTGGTGTATTAGAGGTAAAAAATGATATAAATACTGTTCGGTTTCTCACACAAACCGATCGTTTCGTGTCTTAGGACATCAATGTGTCGTCACGAGCCGCAGGGTTTAATCTGGATTTGTCTGTGCATGTTTTTTTTACTCTCATAGATTTTGTTACCATTGCCATGCATTATACGACTGATAGACTGCAACGGTTAAAGTTAAAAATCATAATTTGTGTTCTACTGAAGAAACAAAGTCACCTACATCTTGGATGCCCTGGGGGTAAGCAGATAAACATCACATTTTCATTTTTGGATGAACTATCCCTTTAATCTTGCCCAATACCTAAACTTAACAACTACCTTACTACTTATTAATAAGCAGCAAATTAGGAGTTTACTGAGGCTAAAGTCATAGTTAATAGTTAGTTAATAATGAGAATTGGTCCACAAACTAAAGTGTGACCACAACTTCAATCACACAAGGCTGGACTCCACAAGCGGGAACACACAGAACATTGGAAATCCTTCATTTGAAACGCATCTCGACTCATTAGCAACATGATAAACAGCATTATTAGAGAAGATTACAATGAGCAGTGCAAACAGCAGGAAATGGCTCTGTCATGGGGATCTTTTGCAGGCTCACCACCACCCCCAAACACCTACAAAAGAGCATCACAGCCCTGCGTAATGAATACAGGGCCTCCCACCGTTTCACTACGTATTGTTTTCCCTATGCTCGCTCACTGTGTGTATTGCTCCCTAAGCTGGTGATGGATGTCAGATGTCAGAGTCTCACTAACAAAGAGACCGTGGATCTGAGAACACACACACCAGCCACCTACAACCCAGCATGTCATGGCCCACTGCCTCGCCTGACCTCCACGTCTCTGATATCAGCGTTCATGTGGTAATGATGCAGAGCGCAGCTTCATCGTGTAGACTTGTTGATTTTTGTCAAACGTGTACAATATCTCCCGTCTTTATGCATCATATAAAACCGAACATACAGTAAGCTGGCCAAAACATTATTACTCATCAGAAATGGCCTTTCACATGCCTCTATTTCTGTGTACTGTAAATTAAATTAAAGTCAGCATAAAAATGCAACCCATTTTATTTCCATAATCTTGTGTATTTTTCTGTGAAACGGGATGTTTAGCAAAAATTTTCTTTTTTTTTATCCAATGGGAATTGTTTGGATAATGAAAATTAGTCTCTAAGTGGTAAGGTAAATGAAACTGTCATCTCAGCCAAAAAGGACAATTGTTTCAGAAGCAGAGCGTGTTATTACCATATATATATATATAATATATATAACATGACCAGAGACTATATAGACATGTTAACAGGGCCACTATTAAAAAGAAGGTTTGCCTAATTGGTATGCATGTTCCTTCTAGTTTTCCCTCAAATCATAAAAGTATATTTTGAAAAAACTAAACTAAACAGAAAGTTTATAATAAAAGGACATAAGTAAACTTAAAGAGAGACACTTTCATAGACACTTCTAAGGAAACTTTAAAAGTGCGTTTGTATAATGTCGAAAATTTACTTTAGAGCGTTTTTGACGATGATTTTAATCTATAATGTTTAAACTGCCTTTTAAAGGCATGCTAATTGCTTTATACATTTAAATCGTATCTCAATTCTTTTTTTATATTAATTTCAATAATCTGCAATTAAAGGTATAGTTTCACCCCAAAATGAAAATTACCCTGTGATTTACCTCACCTCAAGCTATCCAGGTTCGGAAGATTACGGTTCCTTCTTTCAGACAATCCCATCGGAGTTTTATTTCAAAAATTCCTGGCTCTTCCAAGCTCTTTATAATGGGCAGTGGAATGTCCTGCCGATTCTGAAGCTAATCAACTGTGCATCCATCATCATAAAGTGGCTCCCAACAGATCCGGGGGTTGTTAATAAAGGCCTTCTGAAGTGAAACGACATTTTTTACATTTAACAGGACGTTTTTTAATGTAACTCCGACTGGATTTGTCTGAAAGAAGAAAGTCATATACACCTCGGATGACTTGAGGGTGAGTAAATCTTGTTTCATATTGTGTGAACTATCACTTAAGTGTCTTAAAACATTACATTCAGTTTGCACTTAAAGGGTTAGTTCACCCAAAAAAAAATTAAACCCATTTTTTACTCACCCCCAGTCCATCCCACGTACGCTTTCAGACGAATCCTTAGGAAGTTTGTATGAAAAATATCCATATTCAAATGTAATTTTAATCTAGCTTGCGCCAACAGTCCTACACGGAAGCAGCTCCGGGAGCATGACGTATGAGTTCAGCGCTGCGCATGCGCCGGTGAGTCTCGTGAAAACCAGCGTTTGTTAACAGGAGCAAAGGAAGCAAAGTTTCCTTACTTTAGCAAAGGAAAACCAGTCTCCTCTTGGCTTATATCGAAATCCTCCGACATTCTTCTTTACAAATCCTCATTTTGTACTTCTAATTAGTGACCGTTGTTTTGTTTTGATCTCTCCCAAAGCGGTACCTCATCTCATCCGCCCAGAACTGCTTCCATTTTACAACAGTGAGCGCAAGCTAGATTAAATTGATTATTATGTTTAAAATATGGATATTTTTCTTACAAAAACGCATCAATTTGCTACAGGAGGCCTTTGTTCACCCCCCGCAGCCGTGTGAGGCACTTTTTTTTATGGATGGATGAGCTTTATTTAACTTCTTTTGGACTGATGCATGCAAAACCCGCTGACTGCCATTAAACAGCTTGGAAGATCAAAGACATGTTTTTTCTATCACCTCTACGGGATTCCGTCTGAAAGAAGAAAGTCATATACACCTAGGATGCCTTGAGGGTGAGTAATTCGTGGGCTATTTTTCATTTTTGGGTGAACTAACCCTTTAAGTATATTCTTTAAAGTTATGCTAAATTATTTGTTTTTTTTTACAAAGGAACTTCATTTTGAATTGAAACTAGATATTCTTTATGGTTGTAAGTACATTGCTATATGGTTGCTAAGGGTATTCTGGTGGTTGTTAGGGTGTTGCTATGTGAAAACCATTAGTCTGATTGACTAGAAATGTAATAACCCACCTCTTCTCAGCATGCCACATTCATTCAGTTTTCAATACTTAGAGGTTTATTTAAATTGTATAAGAGTGTTCTACATATAATGGTAATAGTGATAATAAAGGCCCCAACAAAATCATCCCGGACAAAATCGGGCCAAAACAAAGTTTGTTTAGAGAGTGCGTGGACTGCTTTAATGATGTCCTTACTACCGTTTTGGGCTTTGAACGTTTCAGTTGCGTTGCTGTGTATGCAGGCTCAGAAAGCTTTCGGATTTCATCAAAAATATCTTAATTTGTGTTCCGAAGATGAACGAAGGTCTTACAGATTTGGTACGACATGAGGATGAGTAATTAATGACAGAATTTTCATTTTTAGGTGAACTATCCCTTTAACTGATGCTTTCGTTATCCCATGCTGTCATTTTTGTTGCGTGTTTATTTTGTTATTGAGAGCAAAGCATGCAGCACATATTACAATATTCATCTAAATGTCACTCTCAGCAGTGTGGATGGCGTTGGGATGTTCGCTAACAGTAGGTATTTTCAACTTTTTTCATCCCTAAGAGAAGAAATGAACTTCGCTGTGAGCTGGTCATTTCATCAGGGTTATTTGGAGATGATTAAGGGCCACTTGGAGGTCAAATGATTTGGGAGAATAATCATTTATTTCCATTCTTAAGGGATTACCAGCTCAAATTAAATGGTTTATCTGACTTGCATTTGATAAATCTTCTTTACTGTGTAAAGTCACCTACATCTTGGATGGCCTGAGGCGGAGTAAATTAACTGCAAATTTTCATTTTTGGGGGAACTATCCCTTTAAGACACATTTTCAAGCACATAGTAAACCCTTGATAAGAAAGAAATAACATGTTTCCCTTTTCGGGCTCTACTCTGGAAGGTAAGTGCACTTTCACAAAGACATTCGGCATCACCTTAATAAATCTCAGTGGCCGCCAGACCCCTGCCAACCCTCCCTAATCAAACCCCCACCCCTGGCTGCAGGGACTGTTATGGACCCTTGCCCATTTTGTGCTCGGCCCTCATGACAATAGCACCAGTAGTTGCCCAGGAGACTGGCTTTCACGGCCCATGTGATAAAAAAGATGTATTCGCTGCTCCTCTCCCTCTCTGCTTCACGCTCCACCCCCCCGTCTCTTGTGTCTGGATCATGGGGATCGCTTGAGCACATGAGGGCTGTCCGAGACATCAACGGCTCTTCTTGTGCTACACAGAAGCAGAATACCAATGGAGTTGTGCGGGAAACGGCGCAAACCCCGTCCTGAAGCCACAACATTGTTAGAGTGAAAGACAAAAGCAACAGGTTTAGCATTTCATCAGTGGACTCTCCTTACCTGTAGCTATCAGCAAGACTGCAGGATAATACCTGGATCTGGTTACAGGGCCTCTCATCTGACCAAGCCACCACATTATAATCACGAGTACACTTTACCTGGAAAGACAATTCCAGCTTGGATTGGTTATCCCAGAGCTTTCCTGAGAGGGGTGACAACCCAAAGGATATTTGTCAGTATACAGTATACAATATCCATCCTAAAGGTATTTATTTATTACATTTGGAACACATCTGGAATATTCTTCTTCTTCTTTCTTTCATCAGATTTTGATCCAAACCATGTTGTTGACAGATTTTGTGAGCATCTCCCAACAAATGACTGTTCAGCATACAATGAAAACTTTTTATGAGGTCCGAACCAAGTGCTTCCCAGCTTCCCAATATGAAGGTCCTGTTGGTCTATGTAAAAGCACAGTGATATATGAGGGCGGGGGACGTCGTCCCCGTCAGACCCCACATGGGCCGAGCGAGGGCAGGCCTTACTGGAACTCTGGGGGGTACGAGAATCTCACTGAGCACAAACAAAGCCCTAAACACCCCCACACACAGAGAGCGACAGCCCCAAAATAAGACAAGCAGAGGGATCCTTGTGTAAATCACACACATACACTTGCTCTGTTTGACGTCCCTCCCATTGCATAATAAAAGCAAGAGCACAAATGGAGCGGAATCGAGCATGAACTGAGCAAAAGATGTCGCTCTGAGAAAACAATTCAGCTTTAGATCTTTTTGAAGCCCTTTTACACAACACACACACACAACATGAGTTATCTGTCTTATATTTTAATCTGAAGTACAGTATGTTCAAATAGGCTAAACACTTTGTAGGCATCATTGTAGGTGTATCAGTGTTAATGGTCTAAATTAAGAAGATAAAAGTAGTCTTGTCGTGAAATATCATATGTATGATGTCAGCGTAACACTCATAACACAATAGGTGCGTGAAAGTGGTTAGATGTGCATGTAGAAATCTATCAGAGCCAGAATTCAGCTGCAAGAGAGAAAGTTTGGCACACACACTTTTACCAACCAATCAACCCAACATGGGCAGGAACCCTTAAATCCCATTCATTAAATTAGTGCAGATACACTATCAAAATACACCATTGTCATCATATCAGCCATTCGGCACTAAAAACAGCTCTTTTGTTGTCTATAAGCCCAAACAATTCAGTTTCATCCAAAAGTCCTGGTTTGGAGGACCCCAGGAACAGCACATTATGGATGTCTCCTTTATCTGGCACATCCAGTTCAGGTCTTGGAGCCTCCACCAATTAGCTGATGATATAAATCAGGTTGGACATCCAAAATATGTAGCCCTGGGGACTTCATGAGATCAACTGCACTTAACAGCATTAAACGCACTCTTAAAAATAAAGGTTCCGAAAGGAACCTTTTGCAATGCCAGAAGAACCAATTTTGGTTCCCCAAAGAACCTTTCAGTGAACAGCTCTTAAAACAACCTTTATTTCTTAGTGTGAAGAATATCTTAATCATCCAAAGAACCTTTTTTTTTCACTATAAAGAACATTTTGTCCCATGGAAAGATCCCATGGACATTAAAGGTTCTTTATGGAACCATGAATGCCAATAAAGAACTTTTATTTTTAAGAGTGTTCACTGAAAGTACATTGTTTGCAGTCGCAAGGAAGGCAGCGTGATGCACAATTTCATTTGCACAGTTGATTTAAAGTTCTGCTTCCGGAATTAGTTTGAATATGATAAAACTTGTATAACATGTTTGACTTCATCCACAAGGTGTTTGAACTGTTCATTTCTTAAATTATGTTCTGGTATGTAAATTTGAATCGTAAACAACAAGCTTGCATCTACTTCCAGTGCTGTCCGTACATGTTCAGTCTCCGAATCCCATGTTCCAAGCATTTGACAGATGATTTTAAGGACTCGCTAAGGAACTTGATTAGATTAGCTTTAATGCAGGTAGATAACATGTCAAATACAAAAACATAATCATAAAAATCAGTCTTAGAAATAGATACACTTTTAAAAATACATCTTCACGTGGGCTTCATGGAATCCAGCATGAAATCTTTGGGGGTAAACAGTCCGAACCCTCTTTGTTCTTTGACTTGTTTGAGTCCAGAGGCCTGAATCTCAAGTGTCACTAATGACCTCTTCAAAGGAGAGACTCGATCTTACTGCTTAAGTCTCCTCCGAGAGAGTCTCCCAGGTCGAAGAGTTGATCGATGTTGACCGTTGAGCTACAGAGGAAGTCGGGACGGTTGCCCTCTTCCACTTCCGACCAGGGACTCTGGAGAAATGCAGTGGCCAGGAAGGTTTCCTCATCAAGGTCTGCTTCACTGATCCTCTGGGTTTCCATCAAAACATGGCTCTCAATGACACCTCCAGGTGGTTCGAGGGGGCTGATATGGGTGCCTCTAACCATCAAGTCCTCATCTTGTGGTATAGGGCTCAACGGACCCCCTTCATTCAAGCTTAACTCTCCATTCAGGGCCGAGTCTAGCAGGGCGTCCCAGTCAAAGTTGCCCTTCAGGGAGCTTAAGTCCTCCTGCTCGTCCATGGCCAGCAGTGGGGAGCTTGAACGTCGTGGAGCTTTGCTCCCACCAGTCCTGTGGGTGTACGGCTGTTTCCTCTTGCTCCCCTTCCCTGAGACCCAACAACTCAACATGGTGGCTTCAGCCAAACGAGGGTCCCAGTTCTGATCGGCTCCCGTGACGTCCTCGAACTCTTTCAGGAGCTGTTGGGACTCAGGACTCACGCAAAGGTTTCTGGCCATCCCTGCAGTGGCTGCAGTTTGTCCAGCGTGAGAGCTCATCCTGAGGTGGTTCTGAAGAGCTGGGTTGATCTGCACAGGGGGCATCCTGCGCTTCTTGTAGGCACCGTTGAGGAGGCGTTCTGCGTACTGGGGGTCGATCTTCCAGAACCCACCTTTGCCTGGCTCATCCTTTTGTCTCGGGACTTTTATAAAGCATTTGTTCAGCGACAGGTTGTGGCGGATGGAATTCTGCAATGATGAAGGAGAAGACCTGTATTTCAACTGTGTATTGGAATTTGCCATTATCATGATGCACTTAAAGGGATAGTTCACCCAAAAATGAAAATTCTGTCATTATTTACTCACCCTCGTGTCGTTTCAAACCTGTAAGACCTTCATTTATTTTTGGAACACAAATTAAAATATTTTTGATGGAATCTGAGAGCTGTCTGACCCTGCATAGACAGCAACACAACTGAAATGTTTCCAGTCCAGAACGAGCAAGGAGATCTATAAAATCACCATGTGACTTCAGGGGTGCACCTCAATATAACGAAGCACGAGAACCGTATGTGCGCAAAGAAAAAAATAACACCTGTATTCACATCGCTCCTCCGCATCACCCTGGTGCCGTTTTGGAGAATATCAGCTGGACGTAAACAGCGTATGCTGTTCTGTGTCAGCTGCGTCACACAGATCTGTTTACTATGTTGTTGTGATTTGATCTGAACGGAAACAGCGTATCCGTGTGACACAGCTGACACAGAACAGCATACACTGTTTACAGGGTGATGCGGAGGAGACGAATTGATGAATAAAGTTGTTTTTGTTTCCTTTGCGCACAAAACGTATTCTCGTAGCTTCGTATAATTGTGGTTGAACCACTGATGTCACATGGATTATGGATTATTTTACAGATCTCCTTTCTACGTTTCTGGACTTGGGAACATTGCCGTTGCGTTGCTGTCTATGGGAGGGTCAGAAAACCCTCAGATTTCATCAAAAATATCTTAAATGGTGTTTCCGAAGATGAATAGGGTTGGGTATCGAAAACCGGTTCCAAATTTCCAAGAACCGGGTATTCGATAAGACGCGTGCATTTCGATTCTGCTTAACGATTCCTGCGTTCGCATTTTAATGTGATTAAAAATTATTTAAGTGCAGGAACGGAAATAACTTGCGCCCTGTTTGCGTGCAGCGCACACAAAGCGCAAGCACAGAGAACAGAAATCGCAGTACAGGTTCCCAGTTTGTGTCCGTTCTCGAACCGTTCCATGTATTTCCACTGTAAAAAAGGTTGTTCCGGGCCGAAACTGAATTCTTTCATATTTGTCGACCAATATGCAGAAAACTACGTCAGTATATCATCATAAACACAGCCGTTTTTGTCTTACGTGAACGTAAACAGATGAGAAAGAAAACAGTATTTTTAGATCCGCGTGCGTTCGGTGTTAAAGAGACAGCAGCCTAATAAACGCGCTGCCTGTCATTAATGTTAATCAATGAACAAAAGAAAATCATTCACTGATCGTGATTGAATATATTTAATAACTTTAATTGATTAATTTATATTTTATTTATGAAAAGAAAACTACGCAGTGTTTTTAAACTTTTAATTACTGTTTCTGTACCTGAAATTTTGTTCAGTTGTATTTATTTATGATATTGCTAATTGATTTGTTTGTTCCTATCTTATTACTGACTGTTTACTTGTCTTTAACACTTTAATATTTTGAATTTATATTAATCTAGTTGTTTTTGTTGTGGTATTTTTTTAAAGCATAGGCAAAAGTTCCTCTTGTAGGCCCAAGTGTTCTGTAGGCTGCTGGTTTTTGTTCGTGTTATTCAGCTGCAACAGAATGCTTTGTAAAAAGACTGAAATAATCTTGAACATCTACATGTTGACTTAAGCATTTTTTATAATTTTTTATATTGGATTTTTTAAAATCTTATTGGAATCGAAACTAGGAATCGATAAGAATCAGAATCGATAAGCAGAATCGGAATCGATAACATTAAAACGATACCCAACCCTAAAGATGAACGAAGGTCTTACGGGTTAGGAACGACATGAGGGTGAGTAATTAATGACAGAATTTTAATTTTTGGGTGAACTAACCCTTTAAACGTATGAAAGTTATGCATTAAAGACAATGTGAAAAAGCTTGAGTGCAGGTTTTCTCCTTATGTGGACATATTTCTTTTTAAAACAAGAATTTTGGGCAAGACATATCATTGGGCTTGTCTGTTTTTAGGCTTTCGATTAATTTAGGGTTTAGTTTTCACATCTGTTTACCATGACATGTAACACTAAACAAGAAGGTTCAACTTGTTAACATTAGTTAATGCATTAGGTATCATAAACAAAGAACAATACTTTCACATCATTTATTAATCTAGGTTAACGTTGATTTCTACGTATAGTAAAACATGTTTCATATTAGTGTATTAAAGGTACAATCACATTTACTGTTACTCATCAAATGTTTTGCAAGCAAAGTCGAATCATTTTTAAAAGAAATTTGCGCGACTGAGAATTTATTTGGTCAACTTTCAGTAGTATGCAAGACCATAAAGCTAACAAACGTGGACTGATAAAAGCCACAAATGTCCAATTTTGCCTTTAAAGGCCTCCGCTGTGTATCTACGCATCAGGCATGCCAACCACAGCAAGCTAAATTACATTTAAATGAAGCACTGACCTCCTGACCCTGGTTAAACATTGTTTTAAGTTTAAATATCTAAAAACTGAGCGAATGTCTACGTTTTCTTCACAGAAAAGAGGTTATGGCTATGTGGTTAATTAATAATCCAAACAATCTGAATCTTTTTAGAAATCCCCCCTTTTTTGTAAATATCCAACTTATGGGCTCATTCTACCTCCTCGCCTCACTTTGAAAAGCAGTTTAAATTATAAACATGTTTTAAGGAGACAAAAGCCCAATGCAACTTTTTTACATTACACCATACGATACACTTTTGCTGTTATTCTTTCATCTTAGGCACCACCGTCCTTAGTCGAACAACTAAGCTGGAAAAGCTCTTGCTCTGTTTGGTAGTCATCCAAAAGCTAAAAATGTGACCCTGCAGTACAAAAGCAGTGTTAAGTCGCTGGGGTATATTTGTAGCAATAGCCAAAAATGCATTGTATGGGTCAAAATTATCAATTTTTCTATATATTTTCAGGATATTAAGTACAGATCATGTTCCATGAAGATATTTTGTAAATTTCCTACTGTAAATATATCAAAACGTAATTTTTGATTAGTAATATGCATTGCTAAGAACTTGTTTGGACAACTTTAAAGATGATTTTCTCAATATTTAGATTTTTTTGCACCCTCAGATTGATCTCAGATCTCAGCCAAATATTGTCCGATCCTAACAAACCACACATCAATGGAAAGCTTATTTATTTTATTCAGCTTTCAGATGACGTATACATCTCAATTTCGAAAAATGGACCCTTATGACTGGTTTTGTGGTCCAGGGTCGCAAATATCAAGCCTCTAAACAACAGGCTTCTGGAAGGTTTCTGTTGGTCTCTCTCCAATACACAATCCAGCAGGTGCTACGAAGGCTTTCTCTCACTCCATTCTGCTCAGACAATAGCAAAATACCCTTTGCCAGATATGCAAATGACACGGGTCACCATCTATTAAGTGCATCTTTTAAGTGCAAATGAATGTAAGGCATTTTGTAGCACTAAAACAGTTGTAAAGTTTGACGGCTGCATCTTACCTGCCAAGTGGGGTCTGCGTGGCGGAAGTAGCAGAAGTTGTCTGTGATCCACTTATAGATGCATGAGAGGGTGATTTTGGTTTTCTTGCTGGCCTGCATGGCCATGCAGATGAGAGTTGCATATGAGTACGGTGGCTTGATATGAGGGCTGGTCTTATAATCGACTTCATCCGGACAGTGTCCGTGAGCAACCAAGCTGGGAAGAGCCGACAAGGAAGGCGTCCTGCAGAAAGACGCCGCCGTGGGTTTGCCTGGGGTCAGCGGCATACCTATAGACGCCGGATCTCCTGCTAAAGGAGACGAGGGAGCATCCGAGCCTACTTGGCTCCCGAAGAAGTGGCTGTGGCGATGGCTGGATTGGGAGGCGCTGCCGTTGAGAATGGAGAACTCCTGCAGCCACTGGAGGCTGGTGAGGCTGTCGTCTAAATTGTCGGAGGTGCTGCTGTTGCACTCGAGTGAGCTCCGGTCCAGCCGCTCGGCCTGAGCGGCGGCGGCCGTGACCACCACCTCCTCCATCCCCACCGAGCCCTCCGGCCAGGGGTCCGTGTAACTCATAGAGAGCATGGTCCTGTCCCAGCCAAATCCTGAGGAGGCATAACGTTTGAGCGCAGTGAGTTCAACAGTTTGTTTTCTTTATGGGGGCAAGGCATGTGGCTTTATTTGGATTCTCCAGCTTATAGAGGTCACAGACGTCTCCTGAAACGTCACAGGTCAGGCTTTACAGCAGCTCATAACTGCTGTCTGTGAACACACAATAGAGCCGATCCCAAGCCGCTAGCATTCCTCAGCACGGCAGGTGCATCGGGATTCATGGAAAGCTCACAAAATACGGGTTTGCACGGTTTACACTGAAAGACACATGCTCGGCGAGAACTAAAGAGCTATTTCTTGATTATAAAAGCCTATAAAAGTACGTTTAAATTCATGTTTTAGTTGATTCTGTGATATTAAATACTATTTTGACTTGGATAAAACCTGTTAACTTAAGATGTTACCATATCTTCCAGTGTACAGATGAACAAAACGTAATAATATTAATAATATTGTTATTATAAAGTAAGATTACTCCGTTTTCGCTTTAATTCTACAACATTTATTTGTATTGTTATGTTAATAATCATCAACCAGCAACGAGAAAACACGTTTTGTCATTTTATCACGTTGGCAACCAGACCAGTATGCTTTAAATGTAAGCAAGTGATTAATTTATTTTCATGTAAACACATTTGTGAAATGATAATAGGTTAGCCGTGTCTATTCCAGAAAGCTAAAGCTAGCTCAACTCACCTGTGTTTACTGCTTGAGTGACAGGGAAATAGCATCCAATAACACACGAGCTGCTTTCAGAAAAGAGCAAGAACACACTTTTATCCGATTAAGGCGATGAATAACTTCCAGACTCCAGGAGAGCGTGTCTCTGCGGGTCTCGGTTCAAGGTCTCCAGGGCCGCAGCAGCTCCGGGGCCAGTTTAATACCTGCCGCAGGACGGTTGTCCGGTCACCCCGGCAACGCGACACCCCTTTGTAAACAGCTCCCCGTTCTTCTATTGGTCGGGCGGTTGTTATGGTAACTGGGCTTGTAGTCGCGAGCGTGCAGCAGGCTTGTGCTTTACTCTGACTGGAGAAAGCATTAAAAAGTCAAAAAGAAAACGCGAAAGAAACGATATTTTTGCAAACAAGAGACGAGAAAAACACAGTATGTTGCTAATGAGGAAATTATATATAGTTCCTTGAATAAAATAATCAAACGAAAGCAATGCTAAACGCACAATGAACTATTGTTCATTGGTATTTTTGTAATAATTTTGAATCTTTTTTTTTCCTTGTCTTTTTTGATCAAAATTTTTTTTTTTTTAATTTCTTTGAAAAATGCATATTAATACAAATTGAATGCACGTTTGTTACAAGCTTTGGTCTGACGTATCCTGATTTTGTCCGGCTGATTTATTTATTTATGTATGTATTTCCACTTGAATAAAACGGTAATTTGATGTCGTTGTCTAAAATAAGGATCATTAAACACTAAAATGCACATTCCATGCACCTGATTGAACTCAACAAGCAGACTGATTTTGGTTTATCATATCCACAAACAAATCATATTTTTGTTTACGATGAAAAATATCTATTAACACACATTAAATGAGCAGTTGTTACTTTAAAGAGTTATTTCTACTTCCTTTTCTACTTGATCTGGCCCTTTAAATGAGTTTCACATTACATTTCACATTAATAGAGCTCGCAAGAGGACAGTCTGTCCTGTATCTTTTTATCCTCTTGTCTATTTTACCAACAAAAAACGCAGTCCTTCAGAAACAGCCCCTTGGCTATCAGAACAAATGTGCTCAAGCTCTTAACACTTACCGCCTTAAATCTGTCCTGAGAGCAAGTTGTGTGGGAAGTCTATCCCCTTCACTGTCAGTTTCATTCATTTAAACACATCTAAGACTAAAAAGGACTGTCTAATGTGTCATTTGTGTGGAAGCAGTTCTAATACGTGCTACATAGTGTTACTGAATGCAGTCTGACACCTGAACTCTTGTCGAGGAGGCTTCAGACTGTCTCGGTCCCATTAACAGGCATTGTATTGAGAGTAAAGAGAGCGCTCCTGAAGTCCTTTCCTCGCTCTTCCATTAGTGCCAGTCATGTGTGAAATCACTCCAAACGCATCCTTATTGTTCAACCCCGACATATTTGTTTTTCGGTCTGATCTGATTGTTCAAGACCATTTTAGACCGTCCTCTTCAAGCAAACAATGGGTGGCTTTGATATCATTGACACACTGAGCAATTTTATAAATTCACAGGTTTGAACCAAATTCACATGTTAGCATCAATCTATTTTCAGTCTTAAAAAAGGAAAGCAGTGTCACATTGCTATTCTTCATTGACATTGTTGTCATTATCAATGCCAAATGCTACTATGCCAACCCATATACTCTTTTTCAATGAAAAATGTAAATAGTTTAGCTTATAATAAGTTGTTGACTACTAGAGGGCGCCATCATACAGCTGCTCACAACACAGTATTTGCAATCGGGTTCACTGTTCATTTTTATCAATTTATTATGTTTATTGTTAATATTTATTTCATTAATAATGCATCTGCTCTAAATAAAGTCTGAGCAAGAGAACAAACAAGTAGGTTCACTTTGATCAATCATTCACAGAAACAATAGTAAAACAAATTAGTCAGGAGCAAGTGGGAAAGTCCGGCTTAAGGCCCCCAAAAATGTCAAGAGATAAAAAGATGTACAAACATGGTCCCCGAGCAAAATGGAGACACAACAGAAGCAGACAGTGATGGAACTGATTGTCAAAAATGATACCAATGCAATACAAAAATTATGAGAGCATCAAAGGAATAGCCTATCTATCAAACTTCACAAAGGCCCCCAAAAAAACCATACAAATGTCATTGACTACTACTGTCTTTAATTAACATATAATGCAAAGGAAGTATAATGTCATAGTGAAACAAAAGCAGATTTTTACGTTGGATAGACTATGACAAAAATCAGTTGTATTATTTATATTAATGGTCATTAATGTCTCTGCAATCACAGAAAACAAAGACATATAATATAAATATATAAGCTGCAACTGTATAATGAACAAACTTTTGTTTCATACTCACAAAAAAATGACTATCGCAGCATTGTAATGGAATGATATTTACATAGATATACTCTGGTTTGTGTCCAAAACACCATGGTATTACACACTGCTGTGTGTGACGTGTATAATGTGAAGAGTGAAGAGTGTATGTGATTCTAACCAGCTACCATACATAATAATGTGAAAAGATTCAGGGAATCCAGAGAAATCTCAGTCTGTGTAGGGCAAGGCAGGGAGCCTCAGTTGAATGTGTGTGAGCCGTGTTAAAGGAGCACTCCAGATTTGAAAATAGGTCATTTCCAACTCCCCTAGAGGTTTTTGTTTTGGGTTTTTTTTAAACAGTTGAGTTTTACCGTTTTCGAATCCATTCAGCCGATCTCCGGGTCTGGCGGTAGCACTTTTAGCTGTAGCATAGCATAGATCATTGAATCTGATTAGACCGTTAGCATCTCGCTCAAAAATGACCAAAGAGTTTCTATATTTTTCCTATTTAAAACTTGACTCTTCTGTAGTTACATCGTGTACTAAGACCGACGGAAAATGAAAAGTTGTGATTTTCTAGGCTGATATGGCTAGGAACTATACTTTCATTCCGGCGTAATAATCAAGGAACCTTGCTGCCGTACCATGCGTTTGCAGCAGGCGCAATGATATTACGCAGCGCCTGAAAATAATCCCCAGCACGCTCCCTGTGCAAGCAGGTGGTCACGTTGGTTATGTTGACGGAAGTTAGCCTATTTTCAGGTGCTGCGTAATATCATTGTGCCTGCTGCACCCATGGTACAGCAGCAAAGTTTTTTGATTATTACGCCGGAATGAGAGTATGGTTCCTAGACATATCGGCCTAGAAAATCACAACTTTTCATTTTCCGTCAGTCTTAGTACACGATGTAACTACAGGAGAGTCAAGTTTTAAATATCGAAACTCTTTGGTCATTTTGAGCGAGATGCTAATGGTCTAATCAGATTAAATGATCTATGCTAAGCTAAGCTAAAAGTGTTACCGCCAGACCCGGAGATCGGCTGAATGGATTCTAAAACGGTAAAACTCAACTGTTTAACTCTAAGGAGTTGGAAAAAAAGCCTATATTCAAAAATAGTGGAGTGTTCCTTTAAATATACCCTCATGGGCTCAGGAGTACTTCGGAAAACCGCTGCCACTTAACCCGTCTCCGCTGCATCAATCAAATGCAACTGAGTCTCTGTTACTCTAGGAGAAAACTGTACATCATTCTGTGCAGTGATATGGGAGTCTGAAGTCTTGTGTCAAGCAAGATTGGACAAAAATGTTGCATTCAAAACTTTAACAATTAGTATCCTCAATTCCCAAACAATTAAACGCTGTAATTAAAAGGACAGTTGATGCGACAGCGGTAAACATGCCTCTGTCACAACTTTTTAGGAATGTGATGCAGTCATCAAAATCAAAATTTGTTCATATTTACAAAAGAAAATTAAGTCGGCCAGTGAAAACATTTTCTTTGTTCTTTAGTCAGTTAAATAAAGGTTAAAGATGAATGCCAAGAGGTGTGGTCGGGGGGACCCAGAAACCCCAGCGGTGACCCTGGTGCAAACAACCATGTACTAACTTTTTAAAAACCCTTTTCCTTGAACGTTTTTTTTCTTTAACTTTAACTGTTTGGATGTGGCACAGCCCTTCCTAGAAAATTTCCCACCAGCCGCCACTTTCACATAATTTCTCAGAGAAGTTTGCAGTTGAAGGTGTGGTTTCTATAGCCTGGCCATACCCAGCATGCAGCCTCTCACTGCTAATACTAATGCCACTGTATCCCTTCTCACAACCAGATCACTGAGTTACAACTCAATACACACAGAACGCAGAAGAAACGCCCAGCTCCATTACATTATAGATAGCCTTCTCCAGAACAGGCTTTCTCTGACACCCGGTCTGAATTATTCAGACTCTCAGCTAGGTGGGTTGAAACTCCTGAATTCATTTCAAAGCTCTTGCTAACAAAAGCCCAATTCACACCTGACTGAAGCCTTCATGCGCTTGGGACTATAAGGAAAATGAGTCAGTCAGTCAAATGGTTACACGTGTCTGTCTATTATTTATTTATTTAAAGGTAATTTAGCAATTAACACTTATTATTATTACAATGCTGGTGGTTTTAATATGCTTTGCCTTAACTCACAGAAGTCTAACGGAGCACAGTGTCCTGTGAAAGAAACATTAGAGCGTTTTCATCTGGATATAGATTACAATTGCTCTTTTTGTAATTGTGCATTTATTTTTTTGAATGTCCCTGTCCATCGTTATTTTGGTCTGAGATGTCACAGTTTCTAAGTGTTAAAATGAACTGCATCCTAGTCTTACATTTATCATCTGTTTTACTTCATTCAAATGACTTCCGACTTTTCTAATATATATTTTTTTATTATTGATTCGTTTTTTTATTAGGAACATTGTATATTCATCAAACCTAATGGAGTAACTCAAACCCCAATTTTGCTCATTTTCACACAGCCTAGAAAAGTTTTTAAAAGTTTTTAAAAAAATCGAAAAGCCCAAAGAACTGTGTCTCTGCTAAATGAATTTAACATATGTTTGTGATGCCCATTATTTTTTCTTTATCTTTTAAGTATATATATATTTTCTTTTTATTAAAATTGTCTCAATTTGTACTTACAAAATGTGTAAATGTGAGAAATAATTTGAGTTTTAATAATAATTTTAATAATAATAATTTTAATTTGAGTTATTTCAGTACTTCAACAAATACAAAATTATATTTATTGAATGTATTATCTATATGTACATGTAATGAGGTGCGGGTGCTGTACAATACCCTATGTATGTGTGTGTTTGGCTTAGTGTTGTTAGAATCATTATTATACTCTTACCTTTTGTTCTTTAATATTTTGAATGGTTTTTAGCGTTTTTTTTTGTTTTTCATTTAAATGTTAAGTTTAGAATTTTTGTTGTATGCATTTGTAATTTTTATGTAATTTCTTTTATTTTCTTAAATGTATATTATTTTTTATAGATATATTATATATAGTAATTTACGAGTTTTAGCTTTTAGTTTTTTTTAATTACAGTTTCGTATTGTAAGTCGCTTTGGAGTATTTTTATTTAAAAGCGTCTGCCTAATGACCTACTTCAAAAGCAATTATATATATATAATATATATATTTTTTTTTTTTTATACAAAATGTGTTAAAGTGAGAAAGAGCAGGTCAAGAACCTGCTGCTGAATTCTGTCATTTTGAAAGTTCAATAAAAAGTGTGCGCATTCAGTAAAAGCAATAAAAATAGATATTTTTCCATCTGACCAATGAAAACGCGACGCTTTCCTGCTATTCTGACCAATCAGAGTGCTCATGCCGATCGCTAGCGCCCAATCACGCGAGACACGTCGATCGACCAATGGGACGCCCGTGTGTACTCGCTGCGTGGCTCCGTGGCCAATCAGAGGGCGCGTTTGGGTTTGTTGTTACTGGAAGGCGAGCGAGGAGAGCGTGAAGGAAGAGCCTGGCAGGGACGCTCGCTTTCAACGGACACGCAAACATCGTACGGAGGTTTTCCGTTCCCGGGAGTCGCGGAGGAGCGAACAGCGGCGATGTCGGTGAATATGGACGAGCTGAGACATCAAGTGATGATTAACCAGTTTGTTTTGACCGCGGGCTGCGCGGCGGACCAGGCGAAGCAGCTTCTGCAGGCGGCGCACTGGCAGTTCGAGGTAACCGGTGATTAAAAATCGATCACACCGTTATTCACCGCCACCTTTTAGCCTGAGGCTCATTTGAGGTGGGCTGTGTGTCAAATCCTGGCGACCCGCTGAATGGGGCGTTTTTTCGTCGTGTCGGATGCGTTCATTGCGCCATATAAAGTCACGTCGCGTTTGTTTACATGTGAACAGCTTTTCAACGCTGACCGTCTCGGGTTCAGATGGGCAATGTTTTCATTCTAGTGCGAGGGCTAGCCTGCTGTTAGCCAGTCTGAGTCTTTAAGGAAACAGTTAGGCAGAGCAGCTTTGTGTTTGAACCCATCACCAGCAGCTCACTGAGATGATCCGTCTGTGTAATACAGACCAAGACACGCTTCAGTGCTTCATTCATAGTCATGCAAATCAAGTCAAAGCTGCTCTGGGAGAAAACTATCTGTTTTGGAGACATTTTGTCTTTGCACATTGAAAATGGATGGACGTATTGATGGATAAAGAGGTGCATGAGTGTACAGTTCGCTGGCTGGATAGATGGGGGGAAAAGATAGATCCATAATATGGATAGGTAGATAGTTACATATATTTATATTCATGCATTTGGCAGATGCTTTGATCAGTTCATCATATGTACCTTGGGAATCGAACCCATAACCTTGCGGCATGCTCTACTGATTGTACACATAAACCGATGGATAGACATGATATGACTAGACATAACTGCCATATTCATTTACTGAAAATACATGCACTAAAATGAGATGTTTATCGAAGGTGAGTACAGCAGTCAAAATATTGCCATACAATCAGGGCGGAAGTACAAAAAGAAAACTATTGCATTTCATATCAGTTTGTATTTGAGGGTTTATTAATGTGTAAGCTCACATTTGACGTTTCCTGTGGTTGTTTTGAGTGTTTCCTGTAAGGAGAAGGTGTTTGCCACAAACGGACATGCCTCAGAGTCGAATTCATCCATCAGCACTGTTGCGACACACTCACACTCAGTTTCTTTTATTTACCTTCCCTGAAAATGTAGCCAAATGAACCCAAGCACAGTTTAATCATTCCCATCGGCTCATGTGTGTGTGTTTTGTTCTTATTGTGGTATGTGTTAGTAGATTTGAAGAAACCAGCATATGCTGGTTAGGTATGTTTTGACGCTGGGATGCTGGTTAATGCTGGTCATGTGCTGGCAAAGGACTAGCAAAAGGACCTACGTAAACCAGCAAAGATGGGCCCAGCCTTAACCAGCAAAAGACCAGCATTAACCAGCAAAAGGACCAGCATTAACCAACAAAAGGACCAGCATAACCATCAAAGCACCAGCAAGGACCAACAGCAACCAGCAAAATTACCAGCATACACCATGCAAAGCCCAGCAGGACCAACATAACCAACCAAAGACCAGCATAAACCCAAAGGACCAGTCACAATGACCAGCATAACCAGCAAAAGCACCTAGCAAGGACCCCGCTATTCAACCAGCCAAAGTCCAGCAATGGACCAGCATAACCAGCCAAAGGACCTCATAAACATCAGAAGGACATCATAACCAGAAAGGACCAGCTAACCAGCAAAAGGACCAGCAGGACCAGCATAAACCAGCAATTACCAGCATAACCAGCAAAATTACCTAGCCTAAACCAGCAAAGGACCCATTAACCGCAATCGTGAACGCCTAGAACCAGCAAAATTACCGGATCATAAACAGCAAAATGGACAGCAAGGACATCATAACCCAAAAGGCCAGCACCATGACTAAGCATAAACCAGCAAAAGGACAGCCTTACCAGCAAAGGACGCCAGCAAGGACCGAGCATAAACCAGCAAGACTACATTAAACCAGCAATACTGACAGCATCAACCAGCTAAAAGGACCAGCTAAACCAGAACAAGGACCATCATAACCCCGCAAAAAGGACCAGCTAAGGACCATCTAAACCAGCAAAATTACCATCAGCATAACTCAGCAAATGACCATCATAAACCATCAAAATGACCAGCATAAACCATGCAAGGACCAGGCCTAAACTCCTAAAAATGACCAGCATAAACCAGCAAAAGGACCAGCAAAAACCAGCAAAATGACCAGCATAAACCAGCAAAGGACCAGCATAAACCAGCAAAAGGACAAGCATAAACCAGCAAAAGGACCAGCAAGGACCAGCATAAACCAGCAAAATGACCAGCATAAACCAGCAAAAGGACCAGCATAAACCAGCAAAAGGACCAGCATAAACCAGCAAAAGGACCAGCATAAACCAGCAAAAGGACCAGCATAAACCAGCAAAAGGACCAGCATAAACCAGCGCAGGACTCTAGCATAACCACAAAATGACCACATCAACCACATAAACCAGCAAAAGGACCAGCATAAACCAGCAAAAGGACCAGCATAAGCAATCAAAGAACAGACATGACTCAGCTAATCCAGCAAAATGACCCGCATAAACCATCAAACAGGACTCTCATTACCATCAAAAGGACCAGCATAAACCAGAAAAAGGACCAGCGTTAAAACATACCTAACCAGCATATGCTGTTCTTTTCAACAGAGTTGTTGAGTACAGTGCGCACACACTGGTTTGACTAGTTCATGTGTGTATTGTTTATGAAGTACACATGCGTGTAGTAAGCCAAAGAGTGAGTGGATTCCCTGTAGCTCAACCCTAGTAAGTAGGGTAAAGTTTACTCCACTCACAACAGGCTACTGACTGGAATGTTGCCTATTTTTAAAGAGAATATTATGTGAAACCGCTTTTATTGATAACGGTAAACATTTCAAACCGTAGTACGCTATGTTGTTGTCACATGACCTTATTACATTCAGATTTAATTTAGCAAGTGGCATCCCGTTATCTTGCGAATCTAAATTTGATTTAAAAACGCTGTTTTGTTTGGCGGGCGAATCAAATAATGAGTCAAGAAAAAAAAAAGATGGCTGAAGTTACGTTCATTCATGTCACTGGGCCTGTTAAGTTGAGAGCACTGCATTGTGGGACTTCCACACAGTGTGTTTTGTTGTATACTGTGGAATAGGGCTGCACGATAAATCAAAATGGAATCGAGATCAGAAGCTGCGATTGTCATGCGTATCTTTCAGTGAAGCACGGTTCTGTGATCAGCAGTAAATCTCCATCCGAAAGCCAGAGGGCGCTCTCGCGCTGAAACTCCAAATACGCCTCGCAGAAGAAACCCAGAAAATGCCTATCGCTGCAGCTGAATAAACAGAAGATTCAACTGCTTTGATTCAGCGTGACTAATAAACACACGACTACGGCAATATACGGTTTATCTGAGTTCTTATTATTATAATTTTAAAATAAAGTATATTTATAATGCATTGCCTTTATCTCTGCTTAAATACTATGAAATATGTTGCGTGCCTTATTCTGTGTAAGAAGCCACATCATCTCACAGAAGGGTTTATTTCAAACACTCGACTGACGTTATGAAGTGAGTTTGGAGTAAAAATATGTTATTAAATGTGGTATTTTCACGTGCTTTCAGATGGAGCAGCATTTACTTCACAGAGCCGTAGTTCACTGAGAAGCTATGCAAGCAGCTGTCATTATCGCAAACGATTTCTTCGATTTCAGAATTGTGCAATAAAATCGTCTGCGATTTAATTTTTTTTTGCATATCTTTTGTCAGTGAACTATGGCTATGTGTAGTAAACGCTGCTCCATCTGAAAGCACACGATGATGATTTACTACTAATCACAGAACCGGCTTTACTAACAAAATGCGCATGACAATCGCATTCGATTAATCGTGCAGCCCTACTGTGGAAGATTGGAACCAAAAAAAACAAAATAGGTCATTTTTGTCTCAGAATTCAGACTTTTTTTTTTTTTTTTTTTTTTTTTGGGAGAATTGTGAGTTATGAACTCAGAATTATGAGTTAAACAGTCATAACCCTTTTTTTTTTAAATCCCGTGGCAGAAACAAGCTTCCACAATTTACTGCATGTTTAAGAAAGGTTTTGTTGAAATCGGTAGGTACTTCTTTTGAATGAGTTCTTATTTTGTGAAACTTAAACAGTATGTTCTATACAGTATGAGTGTGTGTAGTATGCTGAAACAATCAGTATGTTTGAATTTAAAGTGTCCAGTGAATGCACACTTTAGAAAGTATTAAGTTGAGTTATTTTTTATTTTATTTGAATTTTTTTACTATTGCCTTCTAAGTAGTAATGAATATTCAGATGGAGCCTAAATTTTTTCTCCTGTGCATAGTACACATGATATATATATATACTGCACTAGTTTGTCAGGGCATACTGGTGTTGTCATAACTGTTGCCTCAACTGTGGTTAAGTGTTTGGTAACTTTTGCTGGTTTGTTTTTCGATTGTGAAAGAAAGGAAGTCAACTACACCTTCACTGGCAGATATGCTTGTGTTTACATTCCCAGCATTGACTTTCTCAATTCAGTAGTGTTTATCCTGAAGTATCCGCGGCGTCCTGATGGTTTTCTCTGATGTAACTCTTTCGGAGCGATCTGTTGTGGCTGCTGTGGTTTGAACAGGTGGTCTAACAGGGTCTTATCTCTCTCTCTCTCTCTCTGGTGTTGGTAGTAGTGTGATTGATTGTACCAAGTGCATGTCAAGGACAAGTGTCCCCTTTGGATCTCTTATACAATGTGTAATGTCGGTGACAGATGAAGGAGTCGGAGAGGTTTGCTCTTAACGTTCTGATCTCATTCTGTGATAACATCAGGACGGAGAGCAGCCAGGGACACCTAAAGCAGGTAGACACGATTAACCGGTAGAAATTTGTCAACCCGTAGAGATTTTGGACTATTGTCTCTATCGCGGTTACACGCTCACATGACGTTACTTACTGCAAAATAAAGTCGGAACACATACTACAAGTAAGCAGGTTTGACAAATTTTTTTAGGTCATGTGCAAACAAGTTCTCGCACAACCACGCTTGATTTGATTTTCCACTCAAGTCAAGGCTGGGGGGTGTGATATATATCGTGTGCGCTAATAGCGTAAATTTGGTTTTAACGATGTGCGATCTGACATTATCGAGTATCAAAAAAACATACTCCGAGAGTGCACGCATACACTGTGGGATTTAGTCTATTAAAATGCATTTAGAAAGCCCATAAGATTCAAGATAAGAGGCAAAGTGCCTCTGTCTTTTTATTTATATCATTTAATATAGTTAATCTATATCACGGCATATAATCTATATCAATGTCTACGGTCACATATTAAACCGTAAAATGACTGTAAAAAGCATGATTTACAGTTCAGATACAGGTTTTCACAAAAACAAAATGTTTTTTAAAACGATAAACTTAACATTTCAGCCTTTAAGAAAGAGTCAAAAGTATCAATTATTATATTAATTTAAACAATTATTATCAATAAATACTGTGAGCGGCTGGAAACCTAGCAAAACCTCTCTGTTTGAGTTAGTATTAACTCATAAGAAATAGGGGAACTTGAAAGCAATCGTTCTGTGACTTTCCTTTTTCAAATGTTTTAAAAGGTGACATCTGAGTCAATATGAGCCAGCGGGCCGTACTAAAACATTGCGGCCCTGATTTAGGTCAAGTGAATCAAACCGCTGATCAAAAAACACGTGTAAGACTATATTGGATCCGGGCAGCTCTTAAAGTGACAGCAGTCTAATATTCCCGCTGTCTGTCATTCATGTTAATCAAACAACAAAAGGGAGAAAATCTCTCACTACTCTTGACTGAATCACTTTTAACTTTATACGAAGAAATATGTTATATTATTACAATATGCAGTATTTTATACTTTGATTAACTTTCTTTAGTTTAATTTGTTCTACTTTATTTTTTTTGTCCTTTACCTCTGTAATTAGTTTCTCTCGTATTCTTATTTTAATCGCTGACTGTTTTTACTTGTCTTCAGTGAGCTTGTAGTTTTTTTTTTTTGTTTTTTTTTAATAACTATATTATAAATACCCTATATTGTGATATATCTCGTTACCGCTGAAATAATGTACTACTCCTTATCGCGATTTAAGATTTTGGTCATATCGCCCCGCCCTAATTCGCTGTATTTACCTCAGGAATCTAGACATTTTGGACTGGTCTAGTCTGGTGTTAACTATGGCTTTGTACTGTGCGATATGGACAAAAAAAAACTATCGCGATTTCTTTGATCAATTTTGCGATTTCGATTTTAATCACGATTTTGACACACACAGTCATGTATGCTTTACAGTCATTAATGCATTCAGTGTGAATTTGAAACAAAAGATAACCAATTAGAGCTTTATCAAAAAGCTGTAACATGTCTCTAGAACAGACATAAGGCAAATAATCACTAAGTAAAGGTATGGAGAAAAATCCTGTGTCCAGGGAATTTTTTTTTTGCCATGCATTGGTCATCGAGCTCTTTGTGGCGTTGCCTCAGATGTTGAACTAGATTTGTTGCGCCAAGTTCACACGTACTCCGTCTGCAGTGCGTATACAGTATGTGTATGCGGTGCAGAAGCAGCACAGACTCATTTTGCTTTCGCACAGGACACGTTTGCAGTCCGCTCCTGATCCGCGGCTGTTTACCACAAACACAACATTTATCCTTTATTTTGATTTCAAATCCAAACCTTGTTTCTGAAAATGCTTTTTCAGCATTGTGATTCTTTTTTTATACAGTACAGTAATACAATCTTTCATAGACATATTCACGTTTAAACTCAGTAAATATAACTTTGTTTTCCTACCTCCACGAGTGCCATGCCATCTATTATTGCCTTGTTTATCTAAAAGTGCACTTTTCCTTGTTTTAAATCTAGCCAAAAAGCCACGTGTTGCCTGTGAAACAGTAGACTTTAATTATATGCATTTATGCTAACTTTCTGTGTCAATCCCTGTAATACATTTTTTTTACTGGGGGGGGGGGGGGCGACTAAGCGCTTCACTTTGAATTCGACGTGCTGCACAGCAGAAATAGACTCCGTGTGGAAACGATCGCAGCATGACTGCTGCAGACGCACCGATTGCACGATTGCGGTGCAGTGTGAACGCTCTGATTCGTTAACATGGGCGCGGAAACAATACGCACCACAGACGGAGGTGTGTGAAACCTGCATTTACGTTTGTATGCCCGCCCGGTCTGTTCTGTTCTCGTGCTCCATTTAGGCGCGCTGCATTCTGATTGGTTCGGATAGCGTCGGGGGCGCGGAAAATCATGCTATAAAATCCTTTAGAATCGTGCCACGTCTCAAATCGGGATTTCGATTCGGTTTCGATTAATCGCACAGCCCTAGTTTTAACTCGAAAGCACTTATTCTGTAAATCTGGTAGATTGTAAACATGACTTAATTTCCATGGCCTTCTGCGAGCATCTCACAGTCGTTGCATCTCTTGCAAATTATTGGCGATCACAAGATCTGTGTTGTAAAACAAAAGGGACAAAAACATGAATAAAACAGTGAAGCTGGTGCCGTCTCCTCCCGAGCCGTTACCTAGTTACAGTGGTAAACATCTGTCCAAGCCATCAAACCAAGCGTGAAAACGGCACCAGTGACATTTTCGAGTGTTTGTTGCTATTCTCAGAGCTGTTTCCACATGACAGTGCTCCGTGGAGCAAATTGAGTTTGATTTGCTCTAGCAGCTTCTGTGTAGATTCTCCATTTGTCTCTGTCCCTTTCTGCACATAACTGACCTGGTTTATTGCGAGTGTACCGTGTGTTGGTGAGATGGCTCTCTGTGGGCATGTTCTGCACATTTAAAAACATTTAAATGGGTGTATTGCAGTTTTATGCGTTATTAAATCAAGATGGCGAATAAACAGCTTCACATTGGTCCTGCTAGCATTATTAACAAAACTGTTATTAAACAAGTCAAGAAATTGTATTTAGAAATTGACAGTGTAATAATATTATAAACACAGACTCCAGGCTCAAAGTAGGGTCACATTTACAGTTGCTTGGCAAAATGAAGTAATATTCAAGAATTTGGGCGATTTGGAAGTTTCACAAGGGCCAAAAATTTAATTGAATTCAAGTGACCATTCAAAAATTGAAATTGAATTCAAAAATTTAATTGAATTCAAAAATTGAAATTGAATTAAAGTGACCATTCAAAAATTGAAATTGAATCCAAAAATTGAAATCGAATTCAAGTGACCATTCAAAAATGGAAATTGAATCCAAAAATTGAAATCGAATTCAAGTGACCATTCAAAAATGGAAATTGAATCCAAAAATTGAAATCGAATTCAAGTGACCATTCAAAAATGGAAATTGAATTCAAAAATTTAATTGAATTCAAGTGACCATTCAAAAATTGAAATTGAATTCAAAAATTTAATTGAATTCAAAAATTGAAATTGAATTAAAGTGACCATTCAAAAATTGAAATTGAATCCAAAAATTGAAATCGAATTCAAGTGACCATTCAAAAATGGAAATTGAATTCAAAAATTGAAATCGAATTCAAGTGACCATTCAAAAATGGAAATTGAATTCAAAAATTGAAATCGAATTCAAGTGACCATTCAAAAATGGAAATTGAATTCAAAAATTTAATTGAATTCAAGTGACCATTCAAAAATTGAAATTGAATTCAAAAATTTAATTGAATTCAAAAATTGAAATTGAATTAAAGTGACCATTCAAAAATTGAAATTGAATTCAAAAATTTAATTGAATTCAAAAATTGAAATTGAATTAAAGTGACCATTCAAAAATGGAAATTGAATTCAAAAATTGAAATCGAATTCAAGTGACCATTCAAAAATGGAAATTGAATTCAAAAATTTAATTGAATTCAAAAATTGAAATTGAATTAAAGTGACCATTCAAAAATGGAAATTGAATCCAAAAATTGAAATCGAATTCAAGTGACCATTCAAAAATGGAAATTGAATTCAAAAATTGAAATTGAATTCAAGTGACCATTCAAAAATTGAAATTGAATTCAAAAATTTAATTGAATTCAAAAATTGAAATTGAATTAAAGTGACCATTCAAAAATGGAAATTGAATTCAAAAATTGAAATCGAATTCAAGTGACCATTCAAAAATGGAAATTGAATTCAAAAATTTAATTGAATTCAAGTGACCATTCAAAAATGGAATTGCATTTTTCCACACGTCTTGCAGTGTTTTTATTGTGTACATGTGACACGTAACAAATCCCAAAATTATTTCAAAGTAGTCCTGATTCTTTTCTCTTTGGATCTAAAGTTTTTTGAATGTTTGCCACTGCTTTCGTATTGTTCAACAGAAATGTCTGTGATTGGTTACAATGGAAAACATGTATAGAAGCATGTGGAGCAATGGGAGTAAGTTGCAGTCACAAATGATTCAGCAAAATTTTGCAGAAAAAAAGTTTGAATCCATGTGAATAACTTGGACCCGTTGCAAAATCTCTTTCACCCTTGTATGAAATTCCTGATCGCGTGGATTCGTATTGAAATGACATGAATTTCGGCTGTGCAAACTCCCCAAATAATGGTAAATATGACTGTGCCTTAAAGCTGTGAGCACTGCACTTCTCGATTAGTTTGTGTTCTACTTCTAAATGCAATCTCAATTTTTGCTACCTAAACAGACAGCCATTTTGGCATTCGATTTAAACTCATCATGAAGCTTGTATATTATTTGCGACCCTGGACCACAAAACCAGTCATAAGGGTCAATTTTTCGAAATTGAGATTTATACACCATCTGAAAGCTGAATATATAAGCTTTCCATTGATGTATGGTTTTGTTAGTATAGGACAATATTTGGCCGAGATACAACTATTTGAAAATCTGGAATCTGAGGGTGCAAAAAAATCTAAATATTGAGAAAATCATCTTTAAAGTTGTCCAAATGAAGTTCTTAGCAATGCATATTACTAATCAAACATTAAGTTTTGATATATTTACAGTAGGACATTTACAAAATATCTTCATGGAACATGATCTTTACTTAATATCCTAATGATTTTTGGCATAAAAGAAAAATAAATAATTTTGACCCATACAATGTATTGTTGGCTATTGCTACAAATATCCCCCAGCGACTTAACACTGCTTTTGTGCTCCAGGGTCACATTTCGCCATCCACCTCAGGATAGACTCATTGTTAGTGCAGATGCAAGGTTTGCACATTGAGGAATCCTCCTTTAGCAGTCAGTGCCAGCGTTAATACAATACAGATGCTCTGAGGTACAAGTGATCGTTGTTTAGAGCCATACCCGCACCGTGTGTGCAGTAGGAAATGAGCAATAATCGAGCACTTGAATGAAAACAGGCTCAGTACACATGACGGTGTTTGGGGGAGGGATGGAGAAGATCTGATGACAAAGAACTCTGTGGTTCTGGAGCAGCGGAAACAATGGCAGATTGGCGAGTTCATCTTGATATGTGTGTCACGTCAAGCCGCAGACATTCCTGCACTCGCCGTGGCTGTTGTTAAACAAAACGGGAGAGCGGGAGAAAGATGGATAAAGACAGGAGAGGGGGAAGGGGCCAGACGGGGGAAGAGAAGAGGGCGCTCACTGAGGGAAGTGCTACCAGACCAAGTGTTGGGCAATATTTTGACGGTTTAAAGGCCATATGTTGAGTTCAGAGAAGTGCTGAGCATGAGAGTCATTGTCAAATCATATTCTGAAACGGTTTTAAAATGATGCTCTACTCTTAAAAGCTATATTTTTCACCCCAAATCTAAGCATTTATTTGAAATGGATTAGTAATTAATGCATGGACCTTTTTCAGATGCATTAAAGTGGAAGTCATCGTAGTTTAAACTTCAATGTTAGTGAAATGTAACTTCAGCAAAACAATTTATATATATAATATATATTAGTTATCATTCCGCCCATTGGCGGCAAGTAAATGCAAACAAAAAAACACATGATAGCATTTCTATTCCACCATAGACTTTCCAAAAGAGGAAGACATATCAAGAAATTGATTAAAGGAGGAAGTTTACCAATTTTGCCATTACTGACTCAACCATTATATTAGAAATACTCGTGCAGCAGTTAACTAGCTTTCTGTAGTTCCAGTGTAATATAATGCAGACTAGGGCTGTCAAAATGGCTGAAAAACTAAATTCGAATTTTGTACTTCAATATTATCAAAATTCGAATTAAATTCGAATTTAAAATGCATAATTTCAGTTGGGGTGAAGAAAAGCTATTGGCTTCTCTCCTGAGGCCACAAGAGGGCGCATCGAGCAGAATATTTCTAATGCACGTTTATTCAAAGCATAATATAGCGTGACTATCTGTGAAACTATAACATAGATAAACTATCACAACTATAAACAAAACAGCATCATGTATGTATGCATAGTTTAATACAAAGGACCGAAAGCCAATCACACAGAGTACATTTTTCATTTAACACGAGTTGCAGTGGGATTGGGAAAAACCCGGCCATAAAGTCTCGAGACATGTTTTAAACTTGCATTCATTTTACATGGCTTTCTAAACATGCGGCTCTTTTGTGCGAGACGTGAGTGCAGCGCTGATAGATGTCCCTCTAGAAAATGCGCGAAATATGTGTTCTGTGTGAACGGCTTGGTTTCAGTTTTGACGTAAACATGATCTTCTCCGCATTGATGTTCTCTTTTCCCACAATATTTTTAATGAACAATGCAGCAGCTCCGCATCTAGTGGCTTCAACTGGATAGGCTAACAAAAACATTAAAATGCAACGACACTTACATCGTCATCGCATCTCGATGGGAGCCTTATCACCCACTGATAAGGCTACCTCCTTAACGCACACCTAAAATTCGACGAATATTCGAAATTTGAATTTTTTTTGACAGCCCTAATGCAAAGTGTTGAGTTATAAATATACATGAATTAAAAAAAACTTTGTAAATTTAACATTAATAACTGAAAACATGTCGTCATAGTCTGATAAGGCTCCATTTGTTTGCATGCTGTTTACAATTATTTGAATACACCTCTTCTCTGAACAGGTTTTTAATTTTAAAATAGAAGTAAAAAATGTCATAATGTTACAATTACAACTGCCCTGATATCACAATTAAGGAAGAAGCTTCAAAATGATATCTAAAAAAAAAAATCTTGAAAAGAAAACCACCCGTACTTTGGCATAAACTTTTATCATCAAACGCTGAAGCTTTTGTTAAATTATTTTTAAAGAAATAAAAATGTGAAAACATTTTGTCTTCCAAATCAAATGGGGTACGACCAGCAGACACAAATTTGCAAAAGGAAAAACAAATCATAAAACAGGAAATTATGTCAGAATCAAGGTCTGTAAGTGTTATAGAATATCAGATGATTAAATCTAGGTTAGTTCGGGTAAAATGTCATGTGGTGCGACTCCCCCAAAAATGTGATGATATTTATCAATTAAGTCATTATATTTATTAAAATACTTTTTATCTTGAGACATATTTTACTTATTGGAAATAACGATGATGTATACACTCACATGTATTCAAGGTACAAGGGAAATATGTTATTAATTGATTAAATATCATTTTTAGAGTCATAAGGGCTGTGCAAAATAAAGCAATGTGTTTAGTATATTGCTATGTGGTTGCTAAGGTGTTTTGCGTGGTTGCCAAGTAGCTGCTTGCTCAAGAAATGTCCTGTGTCCCTCCTTCACTGAAAGTCTATGGGTATTTTTGCTCCATTTATCACCCACTAGACTCGGCTCTCCTCAAAAGCTGCATGATTTCAGGCGTCACTGATGTCAGTAGCACAAAAGTATAAGCAGTAGTAACAGAGATGCTTGTCTTAGAAAGGAAAACTGGTCTTGCCTACGTGTTTGTTTGTGTATTTTCCACTCTCACATATTTCTGTATCTCTGAGCCCGCATAGTGTATTAGTTCCTAGAATCCTGCACCGATTGCGTGACGGTTTAGAAACCCACATTTAGTGCTTGGACCGACTGACCCGTGTCTGTCACAGTCAGGGAGGAGGGAGCAGAGAGCCAGAGATATTCTGCTCATTCATGTTGTAACACAGATCCCTCCAGCTCATCCCCATCTCTCTCTCTCTCTCTTTCCGCAGACGGCTCTGAGCTCTTTCTTCCAAGAGGCCAACATCCCCAGTCATCACCAGATGGTAAGTGCCTTTAATACGGAGAAAGAGGGAAAAAGAGCAGCCGTGTTCAACATCCCGTCATTGTCATCAGTTCTCAACATAGCATCTGAGAGAATAATGTGGGGCTGGACTTCCTGAATGCCACAGATATTAATAAAGAGCCTGAAATACACTTATCATGCTAGTCAGGGCTTGTTAGACACCATCCGAATTGTTTTTCATGCCCAGTTTCCAGCATCTATCCGACTCTCAGATGAAATTTGACGTCATATCCAGGGCAAATCTTGGATGAGTTATGTGTGTGCAACACAATTTCAGTAAATGGTCTTAGTCAACTACTAGGGAGGAGGTTTTATATTGTGAAGGTTAGAATGTGTCTGTACAGGATCTGTCTTTCCTTTTTATTTGATTGAATAAATACTATTTTCTATGATGGTTCGGTTTTAAAGGGGTCATATGATGCTGCTAAAAATGTTTTTTTTTTGTGTATTTGGTGTAATGAAATGTGTTTATGCGGTTTAAGGTTCAAAAAACACATTTTCCACATACTGTACATTATTGTTTCTCCGCCTTTCTGAAGCGCGTCGATTTTTACAAAGCTCATCGGTCTGAAAAGTGAGGTGTGCTGTGATTGGCCAGCTATCCAGTGCGTTGTGATTGGCCGAATACCTTGTGTGTGTGATGGAAATGTTACGCCCCTCACCATACTGTGATGCCGTGTCCCGGAGCGACGAGACAAAACCATTTAAACCCATTATAAACGAGGCATTTGTTAAAACATAATTACTGATTATAATGACTTATACTGTCTTTTTACGAATTGCATCGCACCGCGTAAACATAAAAGCATGTCTGCATTTTGTGATCTGGAGAAACACAAACAAGTGCTACACTACACTGCCCAACTCACGTTTGAACTCATGGCAGCTCCTTTAATATGAAAACCGTACTTACAGTCTGGAGTCAGAACAAGCCGTCATTTTGGGTGTCTACTCTCCCAGGATCATGAGACTTCCCTGCACATAAAATTTGTTGCACTTATCTGAATATTTGGTTTGAACTGTTTTGGAACAGTGTTGTAATACAACTTAACCATTGATTTCTAGTCGTGTTCTCTTTTGGAAGACCAAACAAAGTAGTTTCGCTTTCACAACGAAACACAGCGTCTTCACGACATGACGGCAGCAACAACAATACTACAGCGAGAATAAAAGTTACGCCTTCTTTCTTTGCGTGAACATTTGGGCGGCGTTATTCAAATCTTTCCACACAGTGATGTAGACATGTGGGGGCGTGTTTAAATGAGCCGTTTTAGGAGGGCGTGGACCAGTCCTAACGTTTATAAAGAATATCTCTTTGGGTTTGAAACTTTAGGGATCTTATCTATTCACAAACAGCTTGTAACACTCCAAAGAAAAAGGAAAACTTGAAATCGCATCATATGACCCCTTTAAATCCTACTTATAGAAAGAATTTGGAGGCATCAAAAGCAGATGCAGTTAGAGGAAAATTATATTGCCTTCTGAACAAGTCATTTTAGCCAAATTCTAAGCATTGCATCTTTCAGGATATCCCAGAATGCATTGCAACTAATGCTGTTGTTGTTTTTGTTAACTAAAACCATAAAAAACATTTTTGTTTATTAAAATAAAGTTGAAAGACTTAAACTTATTTCATGATTTCCTGATTTTGGTTTAAGTACTAAAATGACTAACTGAAATAAAAGTGAAATAAAAATAAGTGAAACGTATTTTGAGAAATTTATTTTGAATAAATAAAAACTAAAACTAAATCTACTTAAATTTAAGTAAATATCAATTAAAACTGACAAGCGTATTACTAAAAACAAGGCCAGCTAAGAAAGTTGATTATCATTGTAATTCTTACAATACAAAAAATGATTTGATATGTTTAAGTGCTCTTTTTATTAAAATATCATGATATTAGCTTTAGCAACATGCTAACATCAAAATATTGAAACAAAAACAAGTGAGTCACATGTACGTCATACAATAGCACCACTTGTGTCTTGTGAAGTTGCTGCCTATGTAGAGTGTTTTAAATCGGTCATTTATGAGGCTCCACTTCTTTCTTGTGTTTAAAAACAGCTAGAAGGAGCACAAAGAGATGCTTTGAACTATTTTTATCTGCTGCCATGCTGTCTTTATGAACACTTATGATGCCAGACGCTGAAAAAAGGGCTAGATGTGACGCAGAATTTAGATGACTTCAGCGTTTAACCCCCCTTTAGAGGGGCTGAATTTAAAAACGTCAGAGTTTTAACATGCTGACAGTTTCATCCCCTTTTAAGCAGTCTGAAAAAAATATCAGGGAAGACTAGACGAGTCTGTGGACTAGTCAACCGCATTAAAGAAGCAGAGCCGTTAAACGAGTATCAGAGCATCTTCTACAATCTGAAAACCTTCCAGCCTTGACTCATGTGTCCATATGTAGCCTTTATATATGACGTGTTGGTCAATTCCCTCAGCGACAGGAGCAGATCTGACTCAATCGTGTGGTCTGGGGCTTGATGAAGGGATTTTTGGGCCTGTACACACACACACGCAGCTGTTTTTGAACCTCATCAGACGGCTGAAACACGAGCCGTGCCGTTTCCTCTTAGAAGAAAACAGACGTGCAATCAGTTTTTCTTCTCACAAAACCAGTCCCCGTGGACAAGCCGTGATATGATTCTTGCAGTCATGCTGCGTTTATAAAAGCTTAACGTCAGCCTCCACCCACAACATGTGCGTGCCTGGATCTGTGTGTGTGTGTGTGTGTTTCTTTTTTCTCTCCCGCTTTTAATCTGGCTGTATGTGAGGGGAGTGTGTTTGAGAAAGGCAGAGACAGGAAGTCTATCTGTGTTTGTTTTTATTTTGAGAGCAGCCATTACATCATGCAGCCGGGGACCATATATGGGCAAAGGGGCGGAGCAAAGACAAGAGCAGGATCTGATTAGATCAGAAGCGTGTGTGTGTGTGTGTGTTTGTGTGTGTGTGATACAGATGCAGTCAACACAATGAGGACATTCATAAACACACGGGACCCGTTTCCCGAGATGTACATTCTCATAAGTCACTTCCGTTTTGTTCTCCACATGAAATAATTAAATAATATACACTTATTTTTTATCTTGAGTAGACTGTTTTTTTTTTTCCCTCAGAAGGTGGAATATGTGGAATATTTCACATTTAAGCCAATAAAATATACATTTAAAAAAAAAAATACTGCAAAATGCAGTTTCCTGAGAATTACAAATGTTTGTTTCTGGTAAGTTAGGTTAGTAGTTATTTGATGAATGCCAGTGATAATGAAGTCTTGTTTATCTGAATTTTCATTAAGAAGAATATTCATTTGAACAGTTCTTGATGTAAAATGTAATTAAGTAGTGCTTCGTAGTATTTCTCTTTAATAATTCAAATAAATGACTATTGTCAATGTTTTAATAATGGAGAATTAATCTGAAAATTAACTTGCAATACAGTTTAATGTAGTTCAAATAACGCTAAAGCTACATAAATGTTAAAGGTTTTTTAATAAGGCATTTACATAATGACTGTTTCTTGTTGAATTTTGTTTTTGTCTATTTATTACCCAAATTACACACATTCATTTTGGCGGTAATAGTGTTGGCACTAGGGCTTTTTTGTCAATAATTGTCGATTATTCCCTTGAAATTGTAATTGCGATTATTAATTAACATTGAATGACGTTTATAGCATTGTTTGATGCAACGGCATGCCGTATTTTTATATGAAAATAAACAAGCTGAAAACACTCTAACTGAAATACATTTAGTGCTTTTCTATAGTATTAAAGGCAGGGTGTGTGATTTTTCAAAAACACTTTAGAAAACTGATTCGGGCCGAATAGCAAAACAAACTTGTAGCCAATCAGCAGTAAGGGGCGTGTCTACTCGTGATGTGGAGGAGAGAGAGTTCAGTGCACAGGACGGACATTAGCCGAGCCAAGAGACAGAAAGACAGAGATGACGGATAAAAAACAAAAGAGGAAAACTTCTGCGGACGACTGAGGCAAAAGTAGGAACCTGTAAATAGTCGGAGTCAGCTTTCGCCAGCCTGGAGCAACTCACTGGAGCGTAGGCCTGCGACAGACGCTGAGGTTGCTTTGTTTCTTCTCAGTAGCTGAGTAACCCGTGTCTACACAGCTAAAGTCTGCCTACACTGACGCGCTCAAACGACCGTTAAAACCATTTGAAATTTGTGTCGGCACACATAATTAGAACCCTCAGCATTTTGCTTGTCGTGGATTTGTGTTTGCACAAGAACCGCGCCGCTCAACGATCCTTAACGCGGTGTAACATTGGTTTGCTTTTGTTCACAGAACTAATCGTTGCCTGGGTTGTGTACGTATTTGTGGGGCGGAGGTATCAAAATAGGGTCGAGACCCTTTTGGGTTAGGGGCGTGTTTGTTTTTGTGATTTCAAATATCAACATTGGCTACCAGAAAACACTTACTCGGTGCTTTAAGCCTCAAATTTCAAATATACATATCAGCTGTTTCTTCTTTAAATGGTATTATAATGTTATACTAAAACTAAAATTTAAACAATGGAAAAACCCTTAAGATAACGTAGAAAGAAAAAAAAAACATATCTTAAGCACTCAGAATAACATAAGTGGACTCTGAACGATTAATTTCCACTTTGAATGATTACATAATTGTGGCATCCATAATTTTAATTGCGATTAGAAATTTGATTAATTGCGCAGCCCTAGTTGGCCTATAGTGCTGGCGTTGACCCAAATGTATATCACAGGTATTTTTTTTGCAAAATATACGGTTAACGTACATGACGTTATTTTTTGTTTTCATTCATACCGGGTTACCATATCTTCGACCTGATTGAGAGGAAAGACTGCAGTATATTGACTTCGAATGCCCTATTTTACTGTCATGATGAATCAATATTGTCAAAAAAAATACCACACTAAATAGTGACAAAACACGACCCCTTTTAATACATGTTAAAACCAGGAGTCACTCTCATTTATAATAGCGGCATCATCTGATAAAATCAACATGCATCTACACTAAAGAGCGTGGGTAAGAAAAATGATGAGGACGATGAAGATCTCGATTAAGATGTTTATTGCAGCATAGCAGTGACTAAGTACATGTAGTACCTTGGGTTCAACAGAGTTAGACTGAATCCCGAGCCTCCTACGCTCAAATGTTTTATACTCCGTTATGTTCATCTTCCCGCTAGACATGTAAATGAATTTTCGTCTTAAATGTAAATTGCGGATAACAATAAAGTGATAGCTTTCCGTTCCCACATCTTTGGTAGTCTTCAGGTGGAAACAACCAACTGTTAAGGTGCAATTATATTCAAGTACCCTTTTGGTCAGCAGACGGTTCTTGATGGCCTACTGCCGCTCCCACGCTATAGGTGAAGAAGTAACGTTCAGGAGATACTATTTACATATTATTGAAAGAATTCTCTCTATGATAATTAAGCTCTTTGTAGAGAAAGGTTTAATACACAATTTGGAGTGGAAGCTGGGTCGAGTCAGACTATAATTTCTTACATGCGCTATGGCGGTTTGTTTTTGGCTATATACTTTTTTGTCTCATGATGCGCGCCTGCCTGCGTCTGAGAACAAACGAAAACAAAACAACAAACAAAAAGTGGCATGTGAATTACACAAACTCACGCTCATATTTATATAATCCAAACCATCAGTAAGCGACAGTCTAGGAAACGCTTTGTGTACTCATTTATTGAGGATTTCGGCTGCGGTGCTTCTCTGCGCTGCGCTGCAGCAGCACAGACGCCGAGAGAGGCGACACTTCTCCGGGAAATTCAGACCTCGCGCTCGCGGGACAGCACTGGCGAAATCTTCCAAATCTATCCAAAAAAGTCGCTAGGTTTGTCAGTATGAATATTCTATGGAAAATCTGCTAAAAGGGTCTGAAAGTTGCTCTATCTAGTGCTAAAGTCGTGCTCGTGTGTGTGTGAGACGCAGGAGGTGATGGCAGCGGGCGCTGGATATTTGTCAGTGTGGATATTGTGGATGAGTTCTTCAGTGTCATCTTGTTCTATTAGTTTTACAGCTTCAGTTTCGGAACTTTCACTCTTAGTAACATACAGCTGTTCCCTCACCACAGTGCAACAGTGAAAAGAGACCCCTTTCAAACAGTGTCGCATTCCCAACGTTGTTTAAGCGACATACACCGGTATTGCGGTATTTAAAAAATTGATATTATAACAAAAATAAACACCGGTATTCGGTATGAACCGGTATACCGCCCAGCACAACTAAGTTGCACAATCAATACAAATAGAGGGCAGGAACGAACACACCATTTTTTTCTGATTACAGACCTCTAAACACCAGTTTAGAGGTCTGTAATCAGATCAGCTGTAGCAGTAGGGCCCAAAGTCACGAGTCTGGACCTGTGTTCCTGTCGAGGAACCTGCTGAACTGGGCCTGCCCCCTCCTCTCAGCAGCGCTAGCCTGTTATTGGCACACGTCTGCTTTGACTCTCTCTCGAGGCGATGTGCCATAGAAAGTCCCTCAGGTCTCAAACAGGTCCTCTGAGCTCCTGTCTGTGGGCCCGGCACACACTGTTATGACTGTTCCTGAAAAGAGAGTCTCATAGCAAAACACTCCACCCTGCGCAGTTCAAACCTCTCGCTGAAGCCCGTAAACACATGTGTTCGGCAGCTCAAATCATATTTTTACTGCACTGTAACACTGCAAGAGCTTTTAAACTCTTCAGAGAGTTGGCCCAGTTATTTTCCATTGTGGTTATTGACAGCATTTGTGACATTATCACTTAACTGGTATTGAATGTGGAACATTCCTTTATTATCTGTGATCTCTTGCAGTAATCTCAATTACGAGATTACGACTTGTAAAAGTCTTCACGTCCTCGTACAACTCGTAATTACAACATGCTAACTGAATTTTCGGAGAGCTACGACGGCTGCAGCGTCATGTGGAAACACTCAAAATGGCAGCGGCTTTGGCAGTAAAAAATAGTAGATCTTAATATAAAGAGGTTTTTAATGTGAAATAGTACTATATTGTAATATTTCTGATTAATTCTTCTGAAAATGGCTATTTTTATAATGCTAATCTGAAAATGAACAAAAGACATGCAATAGTTTAATGTAGCTAGCACTAGGGTTAGTATACTTAACTAAAACGAAGGGCCTAAAGTAAAAAAAAAAAAAAATTATAATATATATAAAAGTATTGTAATAAATTGAATTAAAAAATATGTAGACAATTTAAAAAGTGTACAAATCTCAAAAAAACTTTTGAAAAAATTCCAAATATTAATGAAAAACTTGCTAGCATTAAACGATATCGATATTTATCGACGGTGCACCTTCTTCGATAACGATATAAAAATGTTCGATATAGTGCACGATATAGTCACGTGCTATGAGTGACGCAGACAGCACATACAAACACGAACATGAGTGCTGTGCCTGTCTGAGATTGTGAATTAAAAAAAAGAAAGAATATTAGTCGAATTTAAAATAAAAAAAAATTGCATTTGAATGCAAAAACGGTGCAATCGAATGTTATGTGTGCGTCAGGGAGCGTCATCGGTGGAGCACGAGATGCGGTGATGATGATGATGATGTAAGTAACGTTTTTGCGCGCCACTGCTGCGTTATTCATTCAAAACATTAGAGAAATATTGAAGCTCAATGTGGAGAAGATCTTGAATGTGTTAAAACCGAAACCAAGCCATTCACCCAGAACGCATATTCAGTGCATTTTTTTAGTCGGACAAATACGACTGATGCACTCGCGTCTCAGAGAAGAGATGTATAGAAAGCCATGCAAAAATAAAACAGTTTAAACTTTTAGAAAACACATCGTGAATTTGTGGTGGTTTATTCCTTTTCACTGCGTCTCATTTGTTTTTAAATGCAATCTGTGTGATGGGTGATTTGGCTCTTTGTATTAAGCAATACATAAATACTTGATGCTATTTTGTTTATGCAATTTACTAAGTTATATTTGATTTGAGTTAATTTAGACGTAATGCATGTTTTTTTATAGACAGTTATTTCCATGCGTTGACATTTTGTGCTGCATTATTTTGCTCATTGCGCCTCCGTGGCCTCGGGATACAAGCCAAAAGTTTCCTTAAGACCTATTTAATCTGCATATAAACATTAGAAATTAGATATTTGTTTATTTTTATTTTGTGTTTGATTGTTAAAACAAAAAAATTTGTTGTTTGTCTCAATAAATTGAGTTAATTTAAAAATACAGTGGTTAAATTTAAAAAAAATTCTATTGCTCTGTTTTAAAAAAAAAAAGGTTATAAAAAATGTCAATAATTATCATTACTGAACGATATGAAACATTATATCATTGACACATTTTTTTAGCTATATCGCCCAGCCAGCCCTAGCTCAGAGTAGAGGTGTCTCTAATATTAGCATGGCATGAGCTCAGCAAACTTTTGAAAAGTAGTTAGCTACATTAAAATTACATTGGGACCATGGACTTTTTAGGATGTAAATGTTTGATTGATTTTACTTTTAAAAATGCAATACATTTGTGTTTTGTGTTTTTGTAACAGTACTATGGGAAAAATCTAAATAGTGTAATGGTGTAATAACTATAACTTTTAAACCATAATGAGGTGAACAGGAGTGGATTTCTGAAACTGGCCATGCTGCAAATACATCTTACGATCGGTAGTCTGAAATGTTAGAGTGGTATTTTGTCTCAGTGGCAGCTTGTGTAACACTGGAGTGAGGGTGAAGATGTTACCTGTTGGTGGTTTTATATCCTCACTGAGATCGGATGACCTACTTAACAGACTGATTGGTGTTTGTCTTTTTGACCGCACTCAAGAGCTGCTATCGCCCCCACCGCCGAAATCAAATACTCCGGAAACTCTTCTTGCGGACAGACCCTTCCTCTCTTAGATCAGTCCACCTGAATCTCAGCGTGTGTGTGTGTGTGTGTGTGTGTGTGTGTGTTGTGGTTATCAACGGAGCAGTATCAGGAGCTGAAACTACTGTCAATATGTGCGACTTCCTTCATAACACACGGATGCAGAGGAGGTGAGAGCTACGTGCACAAAACTCACGCTTTAGGGAATCATGGGGACTTATGCTTCAGCACATTGTTGTTCCGAAACCCTCTTGTCGTTCAGTCTGGTTGTGGCACAGGCACATTGCTTTTATTTTACGACTCAGAGTCCCATAAGCCTCCCCTTTTTTCGACATATGTATCTGTGTGGGGGGGGGTGGGGGGGGGTGTTTTGATTATAATTATGAACCTCACATGGGACATATGCTTTGAGCCTACTATTATATGCATGTTGTTCACATATATTTTCCAGACTACTTGTGAAAAGTGTCATTTTCATTATGAAATGATTATGCGACAGCTACAGTCGGAAGCCATCCTGTTTGTTATTAATGCTGAGCGGCTGAGATTTTTTTGGGTTCAAGTAACTTGACAACCTAAGACATATTCTGCCTTTTACATATATTGTCTTATCTGTTTAATGTATTAAAATGCATAAATTAATACATATACATATGATCACAGTCGATACATTTTTTCTATGTGAACTGTAATTCTCTATTAAAAGTCCTTTTGATAATGTTCTACTGTCCTGATATGCCAAAGAAAAAAGTAAAAAACTATTTAAAAAAAAATATATATATATAAAAAGGTCTTCAAAGATGTTGTTGGCATAACCTAAATAACATTTCTATTATTTAAGGTGAATAAATGATATATATTTAATGTGTTAATAATGCAAGATTAATCTGAAAACACGTTTCCAATTCATAATCCAGGTCATATTTGAACAAAGCTGCTTATTAATATTTGGACAGACGTTTATCCACCAAATCAAAGTCATGTGGTGTGACCAGCATGCATTGAAAAACCTAAAACAGGAAACGATACAGACCTTCATGATTGTGTGTCAGTAAGTTTCTTGAAATATTAGATAATTTGCCCTTTTTATTATCAAGTCAAGGTTAGTTCAGGTTGTATCATGTGGTGCAAGTCCCTAACAACATAATGATATTTTTGAATAATAAATACTTTATTTCATAATACTTTTTTTTTTATTTTGACAGTATGGTAAGAAAAATGTTATTGATGTTTACACCAAATACCTTGTTTTTTTTTTTTTTTTTGCGTTATTAAAACTTTACTTAAACATAGTGTAAAAGTTTTTCAAAACCATATGAACAACCAATATAGCAATATATACCATATGAGTACAGAGTAGTCATATTATTCTATTATAGTTTTTTAATATTTTGAATTAGTTTTAATTTTTATATTTTCCATTTTCAGTTTTAGTAATTTTTTTTCTTTCTTTTACAGTTTTACTTTGAATTATTTTCGTTTATTTTATCAAGTTAAACTAAACTAAAATGAGAAATGTTGCTTTGGTAACATGTTATTTCAGTTAACATTTATTTTATTTCAAGCATTAAAAATGGTATTTTGTATGAACTATTTGCTTTGTACATGTTTCATAATTTACACTCCTATATGTGACCCTGCAGCACAAAAGCAGTGTTGAGTCGCTGGGGGATATTTGTAGCAATAGCCAACAATACAGTGTCAAAATTATAGATTTTTCTGTTATGACAAAAATCATTATGATATTAAGTAAAAATCATGTTCCATAAATATATTTTGTAAATTCCCTACTGTAATTATATCAAAACTTAATTTTTTATTAGTAATATGCATTGCTAAGGATTTTATTTGGACAACTTTAAAGGCGATTTTAAAGTTGTCCTCAGTATTTAGATTTTTTTGCACCCTCAGATTCCAGATTTTCAAATAGTTGCATCTCAGCCAAATATTGTCCGAACCATACATCAATGGAAAGCTTATTTATTCAGCTTTCAGATGTTGTATAAACCTCAATTTAAAAAAAAATGACCCTTATGACTGGCTTTGTGCTCCAGTGTCATATGTCATTGACCAATATAGTATTGAATAAACGGAGCTATTTCTTCTTTGTGTTTAGATGTGCACTCCACGCAACACTCCCGCCACGCCACCCAACTTCCCCGACGCCATCACTATGTTCTCCAAGCTGCGGATGTCTGAATGCACGGGGGGCAGCGGAGCCGGCGCTTCGGCCCAGATGTCTATGGCGTGTTCTCCTCCTCCCCACTCCTCCGCACAGGGATTCGGCTCCTTCTGGGCCTCCTCACCCCCCAACCACCAGCCCGTCTGGCTGCCGCCGTCCTCTCCCACAGGCCACCACACGCTCCATCACCATCACCTCCATCACATGCACCAGCCGCCCGTCTCCCAGCCCGCCAACGGCCAGAGATGAGACTCTGCGGCTGGGGAGACACGGGGAGGGCTGGGGGTGTTAATGGGGGCGAGGATACACGGTTTAACGGGGCGGGAATATACTCACTGAGACTTTGGATGGCCAAGGGGGAAAGACGTGGTACTCTTTCTTTCAGTTTTCTAAAGATGAACAATCTTTTGGAGATCTCGTTTTGTTCTTTTACCTGTCGATTTCATTTCTGTCCAAACTTGGGAAGAACCACTATGAGGAAAAAAAAAAAATATATATATGGAATTTATTAAGAGTCCCAAATAAGCCTCTTTTGTTCTTCACTATCCAGCAGCGAAAGAAAGCCACGGCGTCGTCGGGCAGTGGACGATCAGGACGAGTTTGTGCGTGCGAATATTCGCCGTATTCGGACGCTCCTCCTCCTCTGTAGCGCTGTGTCGGCACTCGCAATAAAACGGCTGACAAACAATAAGACTGAATCACATATCATGGTGGTCGTGCCGTTCTGCATCCCAGGAAGCATCAGGAGGACGTTTCTGTATAACTAGTGTCTATGAGTTCTTAACAGAGGCAGTTATGTGATGATTTAATCACCTGTTATTTGTTCGAAATGCACATTTTTCTTTTAAGTGCACATGGCCTCAGATATAACGGAGATACTGAGTTGAATTTATTCTGAATCAGCAAAAACTATTAGTCCACATGTAAATGGAAAAAAAAAACGGGAATCATTTGCAATAATCCTGGTCAGAACGTTTATTCTTGTTTGATAAGTTCCCAACTTTTAGCATGTACGCAGTGAAATCAGGAAAGCGTGTTGTGTGTCAACTAAAATCGTCATGGAGGAATACAGGCTCGAGCTTGAAAAGTGTTTTTTTTTATTTTTTTTTCACACTTCCAAGAACTAAAAACGCTAGCGGACTCTTGTAAAGTCGCGAGCGGTCTGATGTTTGGAGGTCCAGCAGAGTCGGTGTAGTAAAGGTCAGCTCCACCTACCTCAGCTCCAGCCGTGGCCTGATGCTACCTCCGGCGGCTGAATGGCTCTCTGTGTGAGCGGCTGCGACCGAGGGCTCAAATACCTCACGCTCTCTGCCGAACGCACTGTGTGAAAGCGATCAGACTTGGCTCAGATGTCTCCATGGACGAGGACTGATCTAGTATCACTTATTGGCATTTGTGTCGTACTGATTGTAATGTAATCGAGCGGGAAGGCTGACCCGTAGATCAGGACATTGAGTGGCAGTGGTTTTCTCAGATGACGTGTTTCTTTTTCTCATGATGTCACCTTCCCCTGGTTCGTTCGTCTTAGACAATCACTTTTGCCGCCTTGCGGTTTGAATTTGTGGTTTAGTGTGGACCTCAGTCAGGCTGGACCCCATATTTAATGTGAAGCGACTGAAAACAGTCTGTTCAGGGTCGTTCTGTTGCGTCAGTCGTTTAGTTGATGAAACACAAATATGCCCAAAAAACGTTATTCTTGTCTACAATTACTAAGTGAAGCAATAAATCCGTATATCATAAATTTACGTTTTTTATTCAGTATTTTAACGAACGTAAGAATTGATTAATGAACGATGCAGATAGGAATTTGTTCAGCTCGATTCATACTGTAGATTATTCGCAAAGAAAAAAACCCACTTTTGCATAATTTAACTCTTAATTCGGTGTCATGTTACTTTAAGAATTGATTTATGGATGATGTAGGAATTTGCTCAATTTTTCATAAAAGCAATCTTTCGTAAATTGACTTTTTTTTTATTCGGTAAGACAGTTTAAGCAAAAATAGATTTATTAATGATGTACTTTGCTTGTTTCATAAATAAAGCAAATTGTTCTTAATCATTCGTAGATCAGTTATTTTGTAATTTGTCGCATTGAATTGAATAGTTACAAAAAACTAATTATAATTGCAAATTGCCAACCGTGTTCGTAAAACCATTCTTTGGTAAATTTTCATTTAACTTCAACACAAGCAGAACAAATTTGTGTACAGAATTTGTAAACCAATTCTGTTAAATTGTACTGCCGAACTTAAACGCAAAGAAAACAAATTTGGTTTTACAAACTATTTACCCAAATTCGTTCTGCCAGCGTGCGAGTTCGTTTAATCGCGACTGGATTTACAAACTCAAGAGAAATCATTGCATTCAGATTAAGCGCATACAGAATGAATTTGCGAATGTTCATAAAACCAAGTTTGCGTAAATCTACATGACAAATTACATCCGTTCTGCTCGTTGTTTGCGAAATCAGGTCCATTGAACAACCTCACGGCTTCCTTCAGTCGTACCAACCTTAATATGGCGTCTAATTCTAACTCGGGACCATTTTAAAGCATTAGCCATTTTGATTTAATCATAGATGGCTACGTGATAGATCAGCTTCTGTGTTTTGGCCCAGAAAATGCATGTGAAATGCGAAAAGTACTCTTGGTTTTTGGAAAACGCCACTAGAATGATATGGCAGATAATAGTTTGGGCTTCCGCCACATCTGGTGGCTGTTGTTTGCGGTGTAGAAAGAAACCTAGCACGTTGGTCTCTAAAGGTTAAAAATGAGTGTTTTGTAGCCATCTGGGCAGTAGGTCATTCCTGCCAGGACGATTTCTGTTAAAGCGGTGCAAGAGACGCGAGTCTGAAGTCAAACGGCGGTGGCTCTGATGTCAGTGTCTGGAGTTTGTCTGAACAGTGCCTTGAGGTTTGAAGCATCTCCATTTTATTCAGCTGTCGCTCTGTTGGATTCCCATAGCAACTGGGCCAATACTCTCAAATGTCATTCTCTCGAGCACTGAAAGGCACAGGCTTTGACTGTTTGAACAGTTGCGCCGCTGTAGGTCTCAGACCGTCGTGATTCAGTTCTTCGGGGACGTGTTTGTTTGGACTGCGGCTGTGATGATCAACATACGCCACAGGAAAGACTGACCAATTCCTTCATCGAGAAAACAAATTCATTAGCGAACAACCTTTTGTATCGACTTCCCTCCTGTACTGTCTGTTCTTTTCCCTTGTTGAGATTTGTATTTATATGTCTGACAAAAAAGCTACTTTCTGAAACCATTTTGGAGGTCATTTGTGTTTTTATTAAGGTCGTAATAAATGATTTAATGACTAGTGTGATTTGTGTTATTTGTCTTGAAAGTGTAACAAATAAGTGTGGATTTCTTGCATTGCAACAGCAACCCATTTCCGATAATAACGATGGTTTTGTAACCATCTCGGTATGTTGTTAAAGGGATAGTTCACCCAAATATGAAAATTCTGTCATTAATTACTCACCCTCATGTCGTTCCAAACCCGTAAGACCTTCGTTCATCTTCGGAACACAATTTAAGATATTTTTGATGGAATCTGAGGGCTCTCTGACCCTCCCATAGACAGCAAGGTAACTACCGCGGTCAACTTCCAGAAACATAGCAAGGAGATCGGTAAAATAATCCATGTGAAATCAGGGGTTCAACCGTAATTTTACAAAGCTTCGAGAATACTTTTTGAGTGCAAAATAAAATTGTTTAAAAAACGCCTTATTCCATTCTTCGGAAAATTACGATGGCCCCTGATGTCACATGGATTATTTTACCGATGTCCTTGCTACGTTTCTGGACCTTGATCGTGGTAGTTACCTTGCTGTCTATGGGAGGGTCAGAGAGCTCTCAGATTCCATCAAAAATATCTTAATTTGTGTTCCGAAGATGAACGAAGGTCTTACGGGTTTCGAACGACATGAGGGTGAGTAATTAATAACATTTTCATTTTTGGGTGAACTATCCCTTTAACACACTCAAGCTGCTCGCTCAACAATCGCGCGCTGTTACATGACTGAAGCTAGAACATCATTATAAAACTTCACATGCTAGCAAGTATTGATGTAAGCATCATGTCAGCCAAACACGACACCGTTACAAACCCTTATGACTTTCTTCTGTGGAACACAAAAGGAGATGTTTAGGCGAATGTTCACGCTGCTCTTTTCCATACACTGAAAGTGAATTCGTCTGGGGCTCTGAAAAGGGAAATTCAATTTGTAAAAGTAATCTTGCGTAAAAATGTTTTAAATCAGTGTGACAGTTTATATAAGAATGGATTCGTGAACAATATACACATGAACAATTTGCCTTGTTTATGAAACGAGCAGAACAAATTCCTAACAATTGATCGATTATTTTGTAATTTGTCGCATTGAATTGAATGTGTAACTTTGCGCACATTTGAGTTGTTTACACATTCTTGGTTAATTTGTCATATATGAGTAACTTCAACACAAGCAGAACAAATTTTTGTACATGGTTTGTAAATCCATTCTCTGTAAAATTGTAACATTGAACTTAAACACAAAAAGAACGAATTTGGTTTAGTGAACAATTTAATGTTCAACGTTCAGTGGTACAATTCAACCAAGAATGGATATGCAAAGTATGCACACATTCTTGGTTACATTTTCAGATTTTAAGCACGAGCAGAATGAATTTGTAAATTTTCATAAAACCATTCTTGGATAATTTTTTTCATGACATGACAAATTAGGATAAGAATGGTTTTACGAACATTACATTACAAAGAAATGTTAGCACACAAAGTAGATGCAGATTGGGTCTCTGAAAAGTGGAAAAATTCACAAAAGCAAATGAGATTGGAGAGCTGCTGTGGATAACTTTCAATGGAAAAAAAAAACATGGGTTTTGCTTGCTTCAACTGCAGTCTTATGACTTTTATGATGGCTTTATTTCATATTATTTATAGTGGTTGACAGTGCCCAGTGTCCGCCCCACATTCACTTTGTATGAAACAGCATTTTGGACATTCTGCAGTTACTATCTTTGTTAAATTAAATATATTCTTTATCATGGCAAAAGGGGTTTTGGATTGGAATTACATGGGAGGAAATTATTAAAAGTAATTTCTGCATGAACCTTTCAATTTTATCATTTACATACATTATAGTCTTTTACAAAATTGTACCTTAGTGCAGTAACATGGTGTATATAATATTACCATTATTTGATTTGTACTATAAATTACAATTTTATATCAAAAGAATACCATTTCTCATTCATTACAATATTTTTAAAAATACCTTGTCGATACATTGTCAACCATATGTGAAATTTTTTTTTTCTTTTGTTTTTCCGATGAAACCCTGTGTCATGTGTCACAGTAATTTGGAAATTAGGTCTATGACACGCTACAGGAAGTGTGTGGTCTGCACTTGTACACGGTGTACTTTCGTATCTTTGACCTCCGATTGTTCTAAAAACAAAGTCCAAATTGGAAATGCTGTGAAAATGAAGCTAAATGCACAAGGTCATGAGATGAGTCATTAGTCGCTCCAAACAAAACTTAAAACATCTGCATTTAAATCACTTTAACGCAAGACCTCATTTATGCTTACGATGAGTGTTTACTAAATTGACATTTTATACATGTGTAAGATTCAGTGCGGTACCACCAGTGCTGTTAAAGAACATCACTTTAAAATCAGGCGAGGGTGGGCCAGGATTATCACCATAAATATTTAATGAATTGTAAAAACTTAAACTGAATTGTAAAACTGAATTGTAAAACTTAAACTGAATTGTAATACTTAAACTGAATTGTAAATACTTAAACTGAATTGTAAATCTTAAACTGAATTATAAAACTTAAACTGAATTGTAAATACTTAGACTGAATTGTAAATCTTCAACTGAATTGTAAAACTTAAAGTGAATTGTAAATACTTAGACTGAATTGTAAATCTTCAACTGAATTGTAAAACTTAAAGTGAATTGTAAATACTTAGACTGAATTGTAAAACTGAATTGTAAAACTTAAACTGAATTGTAAAACTAAATTGTAAATACTTAAACTGAATTGTAAAACTAAATTGTAAATACTTAAACTGAATTGTAAAACTAAATTGTAAATACTTAAACTGAATTGTAAAACTGAATTGTAAATACTTAAACTGAATTGTAAAACTTAAACTGAATTGTAAAACTTAAACTGAATTGTAAAACTGAATTGTAAATACTTAGACTGAATTGTAAAACTGAATTATAAAACTTAAACTGAATTGTAAATACTTAAACTGAATTGTAAAACTAAATTGTAAATACTTAAACTGAATTGTAAAACTTAAACTGAATTGTAAAACTTAAACTGAATTGTAAATACTTAGACTTAATTGTAAAACTTGTAAAACTGAATTGTAAAACTTAAACTGAATTGTAAAACTTAAACTGAATTGTAAATACTTAGACTGAATTGTAAAACTTAAACTGAATTGTTAAACTGAATTGTAAATACTTAGACTTAATTGTAAAACTTAAACTGAATTGTAAAACTGAATTGTAAATACTTAGACTGAATTGTAAAACTGAATTATAAAACTTAAACTGAATTGTAAAACTTAAACTGAATTGTAAATACTTAAACTGAATTGTAAATACTTAAACTGAATTGTAAATCTTCAACTGAATTGTAAAACTTAAACTGAATTGTAAATCTTCAACTGAATTGTAAAACTTAAACTGAATTGTTAAACTGAATTGTAAATACTTAGACTTAATTGTAAAACTTAAACTGAATTGTAATACTTAAACTGAATTGTAAAACTTAAACTGAATTGTAAAACTTAAACTGAATTGTAAAACTGAATTGTAAAACTTAAACTGAATTGTAAAACTGAATTGTAAAACTTAAACTGAATTGTAAAACTTAAACTGAATTGTAAATACTTAAACTGAATTGTAAATCTTCAACTGAATTGTAAAACTTAAACTGAATTGTAAATACTTAGACTGAATTGTAAAACTTAAACTGAATTGTAAATACTTAAACTGAATTGTAAAACTTAAACTGAATTGTAAATACTTAGACTGAATTGTAAAACTGAATTGTAAAACTTAAACTGAATTGTAAAACTTAAACTGAATTGTTAAACTGAATTGTTAAACTGAATTGTAAATACTTAGACTGAATTGTAAAACTGAATTGTAAAACTTAAACTGAATTGTAAAACTTAAACTGAATTGTAAATACTTAGACTGAATTGTAAATCTTCAACTGAATTGTAAAACTGAATTGTAAAACATAAACTGAATTGTAAAACTAAATTGTAAATACTTAAACTGAATTGTAAAACTAAATTGTAAATACTTAAACTGAATTGTAAATACTTAAACTGAATTGTAAAATGTTCATTAAGAAGTACTGGGTCAAATTCAGATCAACACTGCGAGAGTTAAGAACATGATAACGAATTATTAATCACATTGGATGACAAACAATATTTTACATATTTAATATGATGCTTATGCAAAACACATTTATTAAATCTTATATAGATATTCTTGATGTTACAGAGGAACTTGTGTCACGCACTGCTGTAAACATGTCATTCAGACAATGGAGCGGCTTCCATTGGAGGATCTCTAGAGTGATGTCACCGGCTGATCCTCTGATTGGTTGAGCTCTTTGTGGAGCTCCAGTGCTTCTCTCGGCTCTGTGGTGGTGTCGTGGAATGAGGTCTGGAGCGGGACGTCCTGGGACAGACAGTCCATGGAGGACAGGGGCCGATCTTTCATTGAGGTGCTGGACGCTGTGGGAGTGGAGGGCAGAGGTCAAAGGTTAAAGACCATTCAAGTGTGAGTTACGGTCACAACTGCATCAGGTACAACTGGAGCTCGTGAACTGACAAACCTGTGAGGTTTCTGTCAGACACTTACAGAATGACTTAAAAACATCTACTTAAAAGGGCCTTTTGAAAATAAGTGTATTTTATCTTGATGCAACTTGAAATCTTTTTTCAATAAAAAAAAAAAAAGAAGTTAAATCTGTTCTTGCAGATTATATAATATAACTGAAAAAAAGCCATGTGAGTGTACTTAAAGAGAGAAACATTCATGACTGCTTTTCAACACACTTAAGTCACAATGAAGTTGACTTCTCAGTGTTAAGGGTTTGTTCAAAGCGCTAACCCTAAAAAACAAGACACCGTTTAGCAACCTTAGCGAACACCACTGATCATTTCACACATGCTAACTCGAGAGCCGCCCAGAAAAACAGCCTTGTCTTTATTTACTGACCACTGACTTCTCTATTAGCTCAGGCATGGATAACATATACACACAGGTCATAACCTGGTGAGCCTCAACTTGGACATAGCCAGGGTATTTAAAGTTCAAAGGTCAAGAACAGCACCTCAGTGTAAGCAGCTCTTGAACACCGTTAGCCTTGTAACTAAAATAGCTTGCGAAGTAATCAGCCAGTGTTTATTTACAGCCACCTTTAACAGATTTATTCTCAACTACCGTGAGTGTGTTTAAGGTCAGCTCCTCGTAACCCACCTGAGCGACTACTCTGAGTCTTGGCACTCTGTGGCCGTGCTGGACTGCCACGGCCAGCATCCATTCCACTGGACCTCTGGGACTGCGAGCGGCTGACCTTGTCTTTGCTCTTCCAGTTGCCTGTAACAGCATCGACAATTCACATGGCAGACCTTGACAGCAATTAATTCACTACATGGCACAAGCTGATTGGCCTCTGTTGATTCTGCAGCCAATGAGCTTGCTTGTTCAATGTTTAAATAATCTGGTTCAGAGTTCGCTGTAAGCTGACCCTGCAGCACGCTATAGCGTTCCTCTGAAACTCTCCACCTCCCCCAGCTCCACCTGTCTAAATCTGCCACAGGATTTATATATGCAGGGCTGAACATAAGTTTTTCAGTCTGGTTCTCATGAGAGCACCTGGAGATTTGATATGGTACTCACGTTGCACGTAGTGTGACCCATTAAATATAACTATAAAAATAAAATAATTAATAATAGTAATAATCGCATTATTGAATCCTTATGTAGTAGATGATATAAAACAAATAACAGGTGATAAAACTAAATTTTAAAATAAAAAGTTAGTATTAAATAAAAATACAATTATTTTATAGTACATTAAAAAATATAACGCTAATATTTACAATAAAAAAATTATTTTTACTTTTTTATATGAATTTTCAAGATTTTCAAACCTAAAATCAGCAAGCCTTTATATTGGAGGGTTGCCGGCAAGTAAGTATATGCACTGTCGGTTTTAGCGCCGCCGACTGAAGCGCATCAGTGAATGAAATGTCAGTTTTGCATTTTGCTGAGAATCGGGAAGCGAATAGCCTAGATTTATGCTTTCAGTTTGAGTGGAAATCTTATACAGTATTACAGTTAGTTGATCTAAAACAGTGATTGTGCATTAACAGCTGTTAACAATTTCTGTACACAAATGAGCGTTCTGAACTTATTTACTCATCGCATTTTTTATTTTGGTCGAATGTGCACTGCACACATACAGTGGGGGAAAAAAAAGTATTTAGTCAGCCATCAATTGTGCAAGTTCTCCCACTTAAAAAGATGAGAGAGGCCTGTAATTTTCATCATAGGTATACCTCAACTATGAGAGACAAAATGAGAAGAAAAAAAAAATCCAGAAAATAACATTGTAGGATTTTAAAGAATTTATTTGCAAATTATGTGGAAAATAAGTATTTGGTCAATAACAAATTTCATCTCAATACTTTGTTATATACCCTTTGTTGGCAAATGACAGAGGTCAAACGTTTTCTGTAACTCTTCACAAGGTTTTCACACACTGTTGCTGGTATTTTGGCCCATTCATCCATGCAGATCTCCTCTAGAGCAGTATTGTTTTGGGTCTGTCGCTGGGCAACACGGATTTTCACTCCCTCCAAAGATTTTCTATGGGGATGAGATCTGGAGACTGGCTAGGCCACAACAGGACCTTGAAATGCTTCTTACGAAAACACTCCTTCGTTGCCCGGGCGGTGTGATTGGGATCATTGTCATGCTGAAAGACACAGCCACATTTCATCTTCAATGCCCTCGCTGATGGAAGGAGGTTTTCACTCAAAATATCACGATACATGGCCCCATTCATTCTTTCGTTTATACGGATCAGTTGTTCTGGTCCCTTTGCAGAAAAACAGTCCCAATGCATGATGTTTCCACCCCCATGCTTCTCAGTAGTTATGGTGTTCTTTGGATGCAACTCAGCTTTCTTTCTCCTCCAAACACGACAAGTTTGAGTTTTTACCAAAAAGTTCTATTTTTTTTTCATCTGACCATATGACATTCTCCCAAGCCTCTTCTGGATCATCCAAATGCTCTATAGCAAACTTCAGACGGGCCTGGACATGTACTGGCGTAAGCAGGGGGACACATCTGGCACTGCATGATTTGAGTCCCTGGCAGCGCAGTGTGATACTGATGGTAGCCTTTGTTACTCTGGTCCCAGCTCTCTGCAGGTCATTCAATAGGTCCCCCCGTGTGGTTCTGGGATTTTGCTCACAGTTCTTGTGATCATTTGGACCCCACGGGGTGAGATCTTGCGTGAGCCCCAGATCGAGGGAGATTATCAGTGGTCTTGTATGTCTTCCATTTTATAACAATTGCTCCCACAGTTGATTTCTTCAAACCAAGCTGCTAACCTATTGCAGATTCAATCTTCCCAGCCAGGTGCAGGTCTACAATTTTGTTTCTGGTGTCCTTTGACAACTCTTTGGTCTTGGCCATGGTGGAGTTTGGAGTGGGACTGTTTGAGGTTGTGGACAGATGTCTTTTATACTGATAACGAGTTCAAAAAGATGCCATTAATACAGGTAACCAGTAGAGGACAGAGGAGCCTCTTAAAGAAGAAGTTACAGGTCTGTGAGAGCCAGAATCTTGCTTGTTTGTAGGTGACCAAAAAATTTTACCGAGGAATTTACCAATTAAAAATCCTACAATGTGATTTAGAGATTTTTTTTCTCATTTTGTCTCCATAGTTGCAGGTAACCATGATGAAAATTACAGGATCTTCATTTTTTAAGTGGGAGAGGAAGTATCGGTTAAGTATGTAACCCCGTTCCCTGAAGGAGGGGCGGAAGCAGTCAAGTCGATGGACCGCGATGGAGGATCTCGCTTGAGGGACCAACTTTTGAGTGTAAACTAAACGAGCCAATGAACATTGGCATGTGATTATTGCATCCAGATGCTGCTGATCACAGCTTGAGTATAAGTAGGCAGCTGGTGCAGCGTATATTCAGGTTTTTGCTGAGGAGCCGATCCGGTGACCCGGTAGTTCAGCGGTGGTACAGCAACTGTGGCGAAGGGACGTAACGTCTCCGTTCACTCCTTCGGGGAACGAGGGTTACACAAGTGTAACCGAGATGTTCCCTTTCAGTCGTTCACTCTCGACGTCACGTCGGAGGACAGACGAAATTGGGATCCTACCAAAAGGCAACAGCTACCGCCCCTTCCAGTGTCCTATGGAAGCCACCCGCGCCCCTATTTTTTGGCGTAGGCCAGGGCTTATTCACAAGAGGACCAGCTACTGCTGCTATGGCACTACCCACTCAGTGAGACTGGATAACACTGGGAAAATGTACCTGTTCTACTTGGAACAGGGGCGTTACGTAAGCTCGAACCTTCCCGAAGGAGGTTCGGAGCAATACACATATGGACATCCATTAGGTGCATATGGAAGAATGGAGGTAATTGAACCCTCTTGAAATGGCAGAAGACTGCCGGGGAAACACGGGCTCAAGGCAATACCGTGGACTTTACACATATGGGACCACTTAGGTCTTACATATGGAACCCAGCCTTCTACCGTTCTCGAGGATTCAGCGAGTGAAGGTCTGGTGCCGGACGCTCCGCCACGTCTGGTTGCCGAGGGGACGGAGGAGCTCAACAGTGTCTACTATATGGACTCTCTGGAGTGTTTTTTGCAAGACGACGCGAAGCCGGGGCCTCTCAGTGCTTCTCCCGTTTGAGGTGAGAACACAGGAGGAACCGGCTCCACACGAAGGCTATAGCATCTAGCGAATGTGTTAGGGGTCGCCAAGCCCGCAGCCCTACAAATATCTGTCAACGAGGCACCACGAGCCAACGCCCAGGAGGATGCAACACCTCTAATTAAGTGAGCTCGCAACCTGAGCAGGCAGGAGACACCCTGTGCCTGATAAGCCAGGGTAACGGCATCCACTATCCAGTGGGCCAACCACTGCTTGGAGACAGCCTTCCCCTTCTTCTGTCCACCATAACAGACAAAGAGCTGTTCTGAGGTCCTAAAGCTTTGTGTCCAGTCTACGTAGCACCTCAAGGCTCGGACGGGACAGAGCAAAGCTCGGGCTGGGTCTGCCTCCTCCGAGGGCAGCGCTTGGGGGTTCACCACCTGATCCCTGAAGGGAATAGTAGGAACCTTGGGGCACGTCAGCCAGGCGCGCGCGCCACCTCAGGTTTACTGGGAACAGCGGCCCGAACTCTAAGCACGAAAACGTTCGAACGAAAATGCGGGCAGGTCCACTACCCTTTGATAGGTGGAGGCCAATGCCAGCAGGAGCAAAGTCTTCGTTGAGAGGAACTTCAGCTCCACTGCCTGTATAGGCTCAAATGGGGCCTGCTGTAGTGCTGTGAGCACTAGAGTCAGGTCCCACGAGGGAATAGAGAGGGGCCGTGGAGGATTTTCTCGCCCCCTTAAGGAACCTGACGATCAAGTCATGCCTCCCCAACGACCTCCCTTCTAAGGGGTCGTGATTCGCAGCGATCGCCGAGACATAAACATTAAGGGTGGAGGGAGACAGCCTTAGCTCCAACCCTTGCTGCAAAAAGGACAGCAACTCCGATCGGGCATCTCGGGGGTCTTCTCGGCGAGAAGAACAACACTCAACGAACAGGTTCCACTTCAAAACGTAGGCGTGTCTCGTAGACGGTGCTCCGCTGAAGTGATGGTGTCAACTACTTCTTGGGGTAGGTCACCTAGAACCTCTGTGTCCTGCAGGGACCAGACATGAAGTTCCAGAGGTCTGGACGCGGGTGTGCCACGGGGTGCTCCGTCTCTGAGTCAGTAGATCCTTAGAGGAATCGGCCAAGGAGGGGCTGTAATGAGGAGCATTAGTTTCGGGACCCAGGTCCGGGTGGGCCAATAGGGTGCCACTAACAGGAATGAATCCTCGCATACCTGGCTTTGCACAGGAACTGTGCCAGAAGGGTCACTGGGGGAAATGCATACTTGCGAAGGTCCCGCGGTGCCAGCTGTGTGCCAGAGCGTCCGTGTCGAGTGTTCCGTCGGTCAGGGCGAAGTACAACTGGCAGTGAGAGGTTTCTGGATATGCAAACAGGTCTACCTGAGCGGCTCCTGAAATGTCCCCAAACAAGCTGGACCGTCTGGGGATGGAGTCGCCCTTCTCCCGGGAGCGCAGCTCGAGACAACTCGTCGGCTGCCCAGTTGAGCAGCCCAGAAATGTGAACAGCACGAAGCAACCTCAGATGATTCCGACTCCAGAGGAGGAGGTGGCGGGAGAGTTGCGACATGCGACGAGAGTGCAGACCACCTTGTCGGTTGATATACGCAAAGGTCGCTGTGTTGTCCGTGCGGACTAATACATGCTTGCCTCGTAAGCGCCCTTAGAGACGGCTCAGGGCAAGGTGCACTGTCAGCAACTCGAGGCAGTTGATGTGCCAGTGCAGTCGGGGGCCCCGTCCAAACCCCTGACACTACAAGCCCGTTGTACATGGCCCCCCAGCCAGTCATGGAGGCATCCGTGTAAACCACAGCATGCCTGGAGACCTGCTCTAGGGGCACTCCTACCCGGAGGAACGCAAGGTCTGACCACAGGTTGAAGGTTTGGCGACAGGCCGGTGTAAATTGGACCCGGTGAGTGCCGCGCTGCCACGCCCACCTCAGGGATCGGCCGTGGAGCCAGTGCTGCAGCGGTCTCATGTGGAGTAGCCCCAGTGGCGTGACTGCTGCCGTGGGCGCCATATGCCCCAGGAGCCTCTGAACAGTTTCAGTGGGACCGCCATCCTGCCCTTGAATGTATTCAAGCAGTTCAACACCGACTGAGCACGTTCTTGCGTGAGGTGTGCTGTCTGTTCGACCAAGTCCAACTCCATATGGAGAAAAGAGATCCTCTGCGTCGGGGGGAATTTGCTCCTTTCCCAGTTGACACGAAGGCCCAACAGGCTGAGGTGTGAAAACACCAAGTCCCTGTGCTCGCACAACTAATCCTGAGACTGAGCGAGTATGAGCCAATAGTTGAGGTAGTTTAGAATGCGAATGCCCTGTTCTCTCATAGGAACAAGGGCTGCCTCCATAACTTTCATAAAGACACGGGGCAACAGGGACAGCCCAAAGGGCAGGACCTTGTACTGGTATGCCCACCCCTCGAACGCAAACCGCAGAAATGGCCTGTGGCGCGGAAGGATCGAGACATGAAATTACGCGTCCTTCAGGTCGATCGCTGCGACCCAATCTTGGGGACGGATACACCTGAAAATACATTTCTGCGTGAGCATCTTGAACGGAAGCCTGTGAAGGGCCAGGTCACGAGAGCAGTCACAAGATAGGTCCAACCCACGCATCTTATTGGGACCATTGAAGTAAGGGCTGGTAACAACCCCGACCTATATCGGCTGGATGGGAAAGGCTCTATCGGTCTTCGCAGTAAGGACTGCGAGCTCTGCCCGCAAGACCACGGGCATCTGCTGACCCTTCACTAAACGTACAGTGGACGCACCTGAAATTGGGAGGGCGCCGGGCAAACTGAATCGTATAGCCGAGCCTGACGGTTCGACGGAGACATCGAGACGGGCTGGGTAGCTCAAGCAATGCTCCCAGACACCGCGCAAGTGGCATCAACAAAACTACAGGCGTACCCACAGTGGGGCAGCAAGGAAGAACGCAGGGACCCGGCCCGGGCGTCTCTTTGCCAGTCCGAGGCGGGGTCTGGGTGTGTGCAACACTAACCTGCGTTTGAGCAGAGGGTGCGTGAGTAGTCCGTTGGTTCATCCTCCCGATCCACCCACTGCTGCTCACAGGCAAGAGAGGAGGGTGAGTGCGATACGCACTAGATCGTCCACAACCCCCCGTCCCCTCAGGGGACCCAGAGAAGGGAGAAATTGCTCTTTCGTCGAGAATTTGGGTACCACTGGCTGCGTTGCCAGTGGCGGAACAAAAAAAACGGAAACATAAGATTCTCCACCCGACCCTCCTCTGGTGGAGGGAGTGGTGCATTCACCATCTCCTGAAGAGCAACTTCCTCCATCTCTGGGTCGCCCGTTTCAGGGCCTCTTGCACCTTCGCTTACCACCACGTCTGGCGGGGGCCTGGACGGGCGGGACGGCTGCCCTGCGGCCGGCTCCTCGGCACAGTTTTGCTGGAGGCTGCTGCGGACACTGCGCGGGAGCGGGGGCGGCGGCCGAGGGCCGCCCTCGGCGACGAGCAGGCTGAGGCGCTGCCGCCGGCGGCCGGGCAGCCGCTGCACGCCGGGGGCAGGATGGATGATGGCCTCAGTTGCTTGGGCGGCGGAAACTGCGGGCAAAGTTCTCCACGCGTAGCCGAAGAGGCCGGTTATGGGACCGGGGGCGTTCAGGAATACCTTGTCTTGTCCGGCCTAGCGCTGTCGACCAGACACAGCCAGAGGTGGCGCTCCTGGACCACCATCGTGGACATGGCACGACCCAGAGACCGAGCCGTAACCTTCGTCGCTCGTAGCGCAAAGTCCGTCGCGGTGCGGAGTTCTTTGATAACTTCCAGGTCGTGACCACCCTCGTGCAAGTCCCTCCGTGCCTTGGCCTGGTGCACTTGCAATAACGCGAAGCGTGTAAGGCGGACGCAGCTTCACCACAGGCCGTATAGGCAGTATCGATCAATGCCGACGAGTGCCTACAGGCCCGGGAACGGAGCAACAGTTTGCCCCGCCAAGTGGTAGCAGCATTTGGACACAACTGCATCACAACCGACCGCTCCACCAGGGGGACCCCCGTATACCCCCTAGCTGCACCCCCGTCGAGGGTGGTGAGGGAGGATGAGCCACCGGGCCGGTTTCTGGCAGTAAAAGGTGCCGTCCATGACCCAGTGATCTCATTATGCACCTCCGGGAAGAAAGGCACTGAGGTGGGGCGCTGAGAACCAGCGCGGACCATCGCGAGAACCAATCATGCAACCTTGAGGTCTTGGGACACGGTGGAAGTCTCCACTCGAACCCTACCCCTTCGGCGGCCCGGGAAAGCATAGCCATCTTTTCCGGGTCCGTCTCCGGCACCGCTGACAACCCAGAGGGCGGCAGCGCTGACGGATCTCCATCCCCGGAAAAGTCCGGCTCACCCTAAGATGCTGCAACCGACATCCGATCGTCAGGAGGAGCCTCGGAAAAAACAGGTGGTACCCCCCAGGAGGGTCCAGCCTACTCTTTTTGAGAGCTCCGCTGGTTTCGCAGTGCCGGCGGGTTCGGGCATCCCCGGAGGGGAATTCCTCACCGTGACGTAAGACCAGTCCGCCCACCGCCAGAAAAAACACACCCCCGGCTGCCACCAGAGGGAACCCAAAATCTAGGCAGTGGCACGGGCACTCCGACCCTTTGCAGGTAACGGAGTCCGGTCCACAACTCCGAGATGGTCATGCCCCCGCAATGGGAGCATGAGGCATCCACGAAAGCCACCCCAGCGTGCTTCATGCCCAGACACGAGAGTCAACGATCGTGACCATCAACCGGCGCCAGGTAACAACCGCACCCAGAAACAAACAGGTGGTAAGACATCTTCAAAAAGACGCGTCTTTAGAAAAGACGTTCCACCAGTTGAAGCTATTTTGAACGGAATTTGCTTTTAGTGTGCCGAAGAGCACCGGGGAGAGGGCGTCTGAACACGCACAGAGGTAGTGCCAGCCTGCGTGTGACCCACTCGACACGGGGAAAACACCGCGCTGAAGCGCGTACCACAGCACGAGAGCCCACGAAAAGAGAGTGCTGAAGTGTTTATCACTAATGCATAGGTCAGGAGCAGAACGGATAGAACCGCTGGCTCCGAAGCGAAACGAGAATATGCGCTGCACTGCTGCCTACTATACTAACGCTGTGATACCGCAGCAGTGGATGCACTAATGCATGGCCAATGTTGCATGCTCTTTAGTTAACTCGCAGTAGATTGGTCCTCTAAGGCGACTGATCACCAATTGCGGTCCTCCGACGTGAGTCGAGAGTGACCGGACTGAGGAGGAGAACTTGCACAATTGGTGGCTGACTAAATACTTTTTTGCCCCACTGTATGTGAACCCCTGCATATAAGCCTATCCGTGCAGCAGCAAACATAAACTTTTGTCTGACAAACTTTTTTACTATTTCTTAGAAAAAAAAAACTGTATAATTCAGTCATGAAACTCTAGATGGCGCAGACTGAAGGTCCTTAACATGCAATCTGCTAGCAATCACATCATTCACAACATGGCACGAGCTGATTGGCCTCTGCTGATTCTGCAGCCAATGAGAGTGCTTGCTCAACATTTGAACAGTCTGGTTCAGAGTTTGCTGTAAGTTCCTCCAAAAACCTCCACCTTCCCCAGCACCACCTGCTAGATCTGCTACGGGATTTATGTATGACTGACTATTCATGCAGCGGTGTATCTTACATGCTTACAACAGCATGTCTGTGTATCTGATGGTAAGTCCATCAAGGCCAAATCAAGTCATGTGGTCTGACCAACATGCAAAAATAACCTAAAAAAACAAACAATATCATAAAGAGCCCTCACTGTGTGTGTCAAGGTCAATAATGTCTTAAAATATCAGATCATTTGATCATTTTATCACATGACAAGATTATAAAATGTCATGTGGTCTAATTTTCCAAAAATATTATTCATGAATGAATTATTCATGATATTTGTAGAAATAATAATAATAGAAAAATCAAATACATGTTTAAAAAAAAAACGTTTTTTGAAAATAATCATTAAATCACTGATATTATTTTTCAAGGTGCAAAGAAAAGATATTCTAGATGTTATTACATTTTATGTGACGTTACACCTAATTATTATAGACATTAAACTTCTGAAAAAGTATCAAGGTTTTTTCGAAACCATCATAAATACAAAGAGCATGTTTCTAAGAACTTGGCACATGTGTTTTAAACTAGATTTGCAAGACTTTGACCCATATTTGTGTTCCTGAAGAGAATTCAAAAGCTTTTTCAGCAAAAAAAAAGCAACAGAATCAGAGAAAAGACAAAGGTAAGAGACTGTGAGAATGTTTTTATATGAGGTAATGGATTGCTCATCACATGAAGCATTGACAAAAAATACAATTGAATCCGAAATAATGCTATAATTGGCCACATGGTAGGTCTGTCTTAAAAGGTTTCTACATCATTGTTCCTCAGTGGAGATATTTTCTTCAAGAATGTGACTGTTGTGCTTTGTTTGGAAACAACTTCTGACCTTAAACACTGGACTCATTTTCTCATAAATCATCTCAATAACTCATCTGCCAAGCAACTGTCTTACGTTTGACTTTCAACTGCCTTGCTTTGATTCAGTGACACAACGAAGGGCAAGGTCTGAGACCAATTTTCCTCCAGGTCTGTTGTCACTTCCAGATGGTTTCTCATTGCAGCTATTATGTAACACAGAAATGTTTGGTTCTTTCCAGCAAGCAACGTTAAACTAGGCCCCCTTCCAAGCCCTACTGCTCTTCCTTCACCCCATCAGCCTTATTTTCTTCAGTCCTGAATAAAACTACACCACAACTAACTACTCTACATAACTCTAAATCAAAGTTTAGGTACTCTTCTCTGTCTGTTACAGACCTTAGTCCTCCATTGCGAGACGAGCAAAAAGTGGGTCAAGCGTGTGAATGGATATCATGTAAAGATGCGTTGCGTAACGAGTCGTGAGGGGACGCATGATCAGGGGCCCCTGTATAGACTCGAGTCTGGACATTGTCCTGAACACAACAGAACTTTCTACCATCGATGAACAGCTTCCAGCTCAAGAATCTGTTCTCATGTCAATACCGTTCTAGTTCTAGAGCAAGCAACCACAAGCTTTCTTAGGGGAACACAATACTTTTGCAAGAAATTGCAAAAGATTTGCAAATGAACAAAGTTTTAAGGGGAACGCAATACTGTTGCAAAAGAGCAAAGTTTTGAGAGAGAACATAAAGGTTCTTGAGGGAATGCAATAATTTCTCAAGAGAACTCAAAACTTTTGCAAGCAAAAAAATAAATAAAAAATAGCATTGAAATTCAATCTCATATTTCTTCCATGTCTGCTTATTGGGGATCCATAGACGTCCATAACAAGTTTTATATAAAAATTCATGATATTTTTATTTCTCAGTGTTGAAACTCAAAATATAATAATGTTAATGAGAAATCAGTGAAGGTAAATGGGCACCGAGTTTATTCCAACTCTTCTGAAGTATTAGCATATTCACAACTTGAGATTTGAGAGCTACAGTGGAGAGGAACGCCTCTTCATATCATTTCAGAATGCTTCAAATATTGCACAGAAGTCACATGGACTACATTTATAATTGTATAACCATGTGTTTTTATAGTTTTGTTGTCATTTTTGGAAATTGACATACATGGTCAATAAAAAATAGCAGTATGCAGGTTTGGAACATTATGAGGGTTAGTAAATAATGGAGGCTTTATAAATGTTTAGAAGTGATGGGAATGGATACCGTGTCATACAGGATACAATAATGGCCAAAATTGATGTCTGACCTAGGAAAACAGACATTTTCCCTATTTTGTGATTTCAATTGTGATTATTGTGCAATGAAACATGCTGAATTGTGCAGACTTTTTTTTTTTTTGCCAAAGCTAACATACAAAACTTGCTCTTATTATTCCCAGCCTATATTTTAATCAATCACTATGGCAGTGTGTTAGCTATATTGAATGTGTCATTTCTAACATAATCCCAAACACTCTACATACAAAGTGAAGGCGTGCAGCGAGAACGTTACTTAATCCCATTGAAACCCATTGGGAAATTTGTAGCTGATGAATGAATCTCAGCTTTGGGAGGAATTTAAGGAAGCTTTGCAAGAAATTATGCATGACACATGCACAGAGCCTACCGAGTGTAGAATCAAAAACAATGGTGAACCAATGAAATAATAACTGATTATACTGTAGTCAGTGTATGCTTTATTTCCTGCGAGTTATTTGTATTTCTAAGCATTTTTTTTGCATAGTTAAACAAAACCCATATTTCATGATAAGCTGTAGCTGTGTGTTTTCTTCTTCCCAATATGTAACATACTCCTCATATTATAATGGTTCAATCAAACTTGTAGGGTTGTTAAAAGCGAATAATGTGCCAATAATGGCTATTACTGTATGTGGAGGCTTGATGCTGCTCAGATTGTGACATGAGATCTTACCTTCTCGAGGAGAGATGGTGGGAAATCTGGTCTCGGAGAGCCTCACTGTTCTGCTGCTCATTCGGCCCTTGTAGACCTGTCCATCCAAACCTAAGATGTCCACCTCCGCTGCCTGAAGAAACACAGCTCACGGTTCATACATACTCACAGTTCACAGTGACATTTTCAAAGGATTCTGGGCCTGACCTGTGCGGGTGGTCCAGAGGACACGGGCCGACTGTCCTCTTCGTTCTGGATCAGGTGGGTGATGTGCTGAAGGCGGGTGTAGCGGTGGCTGGGGTAGGTGAGGGTGTGGCTGCCCCCACAGCTACGGGCCAGGTAACTGTAATCGGCCATTTCTGGGATCCTCTCGCTGCATAATAGGCCAGAAAACATCATTCAACACTCTTAAAAAGATTCCAAATTTTTTTTGCAGTGAACCTGTGGTTTTCCAAAGGACCTTTCAGTGAACAGTTCTTAAAATAACCATTTTTTCTTAAGAGTAAACAGCATTTTAATAATCCGAATAACCTTTATCCACTATAAAGAACCTTTAGTGCATTTGAAAGATTCCATGAATGTTAAAGATTCTTTATGGAACCATAGAAGCCAATAAAGAACCTTTATTTTTAGTACATGTACCAGAGTTTTAAACTAATATAAAAAATATGAGTGCTAAATATCCGTGTCTCATTGACCAACTTATTTGTACTTCATCAGTAATCACCACTGGTCATGTGACCAGTATTTCATGGCTTAATTTCAATTTTATTTTACGCTGGGATTTAAAAAAAAAAAAGGGGGACACCTGAATGTCATTTCATTAAATAACTAGAAAATAAATTCCTGATAAAAAGAAGTATACTTCAACTTCAGTTGATATGTTCCAAGTACGCTATGTAGTAAGCATACTAATATCAATGTGCTAGTAGTATATTTGTAAGCGTACTAATTCAATACTCCTGGGATAAAATTGTCACACTTTTTAGTTTATAAAACTAATTTTACGTGTATAAGAAGTAAACATCGAGTACACATGTAGTATACTTACACGTTTTTCTTTTGTATTATAATTATACTACAAGTGAACTAGCTGCTTCTAGCCCACTTTTTAATTTATGAAAGTACATTTTAAAGTATGCTCTCAGTAAAATACCATTTTTAATAGTTTATTTGTGTACTGAAAGTATACTTTATAAGTTTTTAACATTATACCAATTGTATTAGTTTTGCAATTTAAGTATACTACTGGGTTTCTATTTAGGTAATCATTTTTATACTTTAAACAAACCTTTAAAATGTACATTAAGTACTTCAACTCCTATGCACACTAACAGTGGATTTACGGCAAAGATTTATGTATTAAATAAATTAACTTGCTCTTTCTGCTATTTGACTTGATATTTTGGGTTGAGATTCAAAATGATTTATTTTGGTATTTACTCTAAGATGCTCCACGCTAAAACTGACTTGTTACTATAAACTACAATACTATAAACTTGATCATGTAAAGAATACTTAAATACGCATTTCTTAAGTATACCTTGATCAAAAGATTAAGAACATGAATAGTCCAGTCAGTATAAGCCAACTATACTTAAGCATAATTTTAAGTACATTTCTGATACATACATAAAAAGTAGACTGAAAGTATACACACTTTAAAAGAAGTATACTAAGAGTACACTTGAATACTTTCTGTGAAATGTTTTTCTAGGGAAGTGTGCTTGTGTGATTTTTTTCTTTTAAAATAAATTCAACTTGTTTTGATATTTTGTTATATGTGACGCTGGAGCACAAAACCAGTCATAAAGGTAAATTTTTCGAAATTGAGATGTATACATCATCTGAAAGCTGAATAAATAAGCTTTCCATTGATGTATGGTTTGTTAGGATCGAACAATATCTGAAAATCTGGAATCTGAGGGTGCAAAAAAATCTAAATATTGAGAAAATCGTCTTTAAAGTTGTTCAAATGAAGTTCTTAGCAATGCATAATTACTAATCAAAAATTAAGTTTTGATATATATTTACAGTAGGGAATTTACAAAATATCTTCATGGAACATGATCTTTACTTAATATCCTAATGATTTTTGGCCTAAAAGAAAAATGGATAATTGTGACCCATACAATGTATAACTGACTTTTGCTACAAATATACCCGTGCTACTTAACACTGCTTTTGTGCTCCAGGGTCACGTATTACCCAAGACTTTTTAGGTTTGTCCAAATACTTTCTGTTAGTTCCACAAATCCTGTCCTAAAATACAAAAAGTTGCATAGGAGGTTCATGTCAGGTATACTGTGTGAAGTAAGATTTTGATTCCCCCTGCTGGTGAGTGTGATGTGTCTCACCTCCTGCAGTGCTGTCGCACCTGCTCCAGCTCATACACAGTGTAGGGCCGGCTGGACTTGTGAGAGGGCAGTCCTGGGGCAGAGGGCAGAGTCACCAAGTGCCTGGAAAAACATTCAGAGACTGTGAGAGACTTTACTATACTATAGTGTTTACAACCACAATGTAAGGATGTCTAATGATTACGACAAGGGAATCTTTTTATACTAGTTCTTAAAGGAACACTCCACTATATTTGAAAATAGGCTCATTTTCCAACTCCCCTAGAGTTAAACAGTTAAGTTTTACCGTTTTTGAATCCATTTAGCTGATCTCCGGGTCTGGCGGTAGCACTTTTAGCTTAGCTTAGCATAGATCATTGAATCTTATTAGACCGTTAGCATCTCGCTCAAAAATGACCAAAGAGTTTCTATATTTTTCCTGTTTAAAACTTGACTCTTCTGTAGTTACATCGTGTACTAAGACCGACGGAAAATGAAAAGCTGAAATTTTCTAGGCCGATATGGCTAGGAACTATAGCGCTCGCCTTTTTCCGGCGTATACTCAACTGCACTTTGGCTGCCGGACTCATGATGCACAGACACCTTATATTCCGCAGCGCCTGCCAATCTTCCCCACTGCTCCTGTGCAAGCAGGTGGTCACGTTGGTTATGTTGACGGAAGTTAGCCTATTTTCAGGTGTGCAGTATATCATTAGTGCCCTGCTGCACGCTCATTGTCCGGCAGCAAAGTTCTTTATTATTTACGCCGGAATGAGAGATAGTTCCTGACCATATCGGCCTAGAAAATCCAACGTTTCATTCCGTCGGTCTTATGTACACCGAGTGTACCTATACAGAAGAGTCAAGTTTTTAATAGGAAAAATATAGAAACTCTTTGTTCATTTTTGAGCGAGATTCTAACGGTCTAATAAGATTCAATGATCTATGCTAAGCTACAGCTAAAAGTGCTACCGCCAGACCTGGAGATCGGCTGAATGGATTCAAAAACGGTAAAACTCAACTCTACAGGGGTTGGAAAATGAGCCTATTTTCAAAAAAAGTGGAGTGTTCCTTTAAACTAGTTCTATAACTAGGTCTTAAAATGTAATATCTGCACTTTCAAACCACAAATGTGATTGAATGACAAAAAAAAATCAAGTAAAATGCAATGCAATACTCCCTTGATTATATTTAAGTGTTACTACCGCAATCATTATTTAAAAAAATTATTATAAAGGTATTTTTCTTAATCACGTATATCAATTAGTTTTCCTAAATTTGCAATTTCATTACTATATTTTTCTAAAACTTGCTGACCTTGACAAACAGTGCTGAGAGTCTATAAAGGTTATCTATATGATATCATGTAGTTTTCTTGTCACATAAAATACAAGATAGCTTCCTGCATTTAACCACACCACACTGATCAACCTAAATTTACTTTTAATTAGACATCTTTGACTTGAAGCCCCACAAAACATATTAAAATAAATTTTAATTCAGAAATTGAAACATGTTTGTTATAGATTTGTATTCATGGCATTATAAACAATTTTATGTATTTTTAAATACCTTAATACGTTTTGACAAAAACTTGGGTAACACTTTACAGTGAGGGCCCATTAATAAACATTAGATGATGCATTAACTAACAATGAGCAAGACATTTGTTACAGTATTTGTTCATCAAAAAAATATAACTTCATTTTTAGTTCATGTTAGCTGAGGTTCATTAAATAATATTACCAGATGCAGCTTTTGAGCAGTGTATTGGTAAATGCTGAAAGTAACATTAAGATGATTTAGAAGTGTTTTCCATTGTTAGTTCCTTTCTACAATGTTACACCTGAACCTTATTTTAAAAGAGTTACCAAAAAGTCTCATGTCTTTTCTTATATATGTCATATGATATAATAATAATCCTTTACGTACTGTCCTGGTGTCCTCATAGCCACTGGAACTTTCCACAGGAGATGCAGTGAACCGGCCACAACTGTCTTTGACAAAGTAAGAAAGACACAAAGACAGTGAGGTTTATTTCCATGCAGCCACCATCATCATGCATCAAATAGAGCTTATTCGATACTGATCGATGCAACTTTCAGCCAACACAAAGATGCAAACGGCATTCCTCAACATGTACTTTCCTTTACATCTTTTTATTACTGAACGTACTTCAGCTCTGAATGCAACAATGTTTATGCTTGACATCTACTTGTGTAGAGACGCGGGCATTAGGGTTCAGGTAGTAGTTTCGTTCACTTAGGTTTTAAGGCAAGCTAGTTGACTATGGCATAAAGTTTGATCCTACATGCATGCCTTGCTCAAGAACACACCGCTTAGTCAGAATATGTCCCTATGACACCATGCAAGGCTAGGCAGTCCACCTGAATCTCATGAGAAAACACTACTATTTGTTGATTCTTTATAATTTTAAGAGTTTATCCATACAAAACCGTACTTTTGTTAAGGATACCAAACTAACAGAAGGTCCATCCCTAAAAACTAACCCCATTGCGACCAAAAGCAGATCGACAAAAAATATGAATTAGATCGTCGAATCACACACCAATTCGCCAAACTCGCATGCTTCGAATTGCCACGAGAGCGGTTGACCGTCCTGAAAGTCTAGACAAATCAGGCGAGGTCACTTGTAATTAGGGATGCACATATCAGAAATTTCGACATTACAGTTTTTTTGAACAGACTTGGTTGTGAATTGGTCTTGTGTTACTGTGCTTTCGTGTGCACAACACATATTGTGACAGTGGAGAATGGCCTTTCTGGCCTGGTGGAAATTTCACTCAAAATTTTGCTATTTGTCTTGTTGCCATTTACCAGATTATAGAATACCCAGAAGTGTCACCGATAGTATATGAATGGGTAAAGTGGCAACGCTCACATGTCTCGCTCGATTGAATGAAGCCCCCCTCCTCTCTGAGTAAAACGCCAATCCGCTGATGGTAAAGTCACGTGTCCCTGCAGCTTGTCGTGGCCACTTTACGAAGTCCCGGGTTCTGCCTCTGCGATAGCAAAATAAGCTTTTTAAACACTATTTGAGCATAATAAACATTTACTTTGACACATTTGTATCAGATTTCATTTGGTGATTCTTTCAAATCTTAACAAATTGCCCTTTAAAGGGGCATCTGACGTTGCTAAAAGAAACATGTTTTTGTTATTTTGTGTGTAATGAAAGGCTGTTTATTTAAGTCCGTCTTTTTAAGACCTCTCTTAGATCTGATTCAACTGATCATAAATTGTAGGTATTTCGCTCAAATGCGTAAAAAAAAGCTTATTTTTCAGCGCTAGCTCAGCCAGTGCTCAGTGCAAGTCTTAACGACTCTAACGGCGCTGCAGTTAGACTTTACAGCTGTGTCTTTACCGTTCCAGCGAATTGGCTCCTTCATTCATAAGCGGGCTTCCTGCCTGAGCGTCCCATACTTGAGCTTTCATATTTTCCCCCTCTCAAAACTACTCCATGACACTCCTTGGGTATTCTATCTGTTGATATAGCAAAGTGGCATATGCAGGAGTGCTCATCCTAGTTAAATGTTAAAGGACAACATTATTTAATACTATATACGCAAAATAAATTAAAACAAAAAATATAAAAAAAATATTAAAAGTTGCTAGTGCTGGTTGAAAATATATATATAATTATATATCATTATAATTAGAAAATTGCTCTGGTGCCTCACTTCCTGAGTCCAGCGGCATCGTCCTGCTCGGGGATTGGAGGTGTCTGCAGATGCTTATGGATGGTCCTCCAGCGATCATCGAGCTGTTTCTTCAGAGGATCCAGCTCAATCCGGTTCAACTACAGTACACAACACACATAATCATAGTCCTTTTTATACATCAGTACATGATGGAAGTGCAGGGGGCTTGTGAGATTCTATACCGTAACAGAAATGGCAAATTAAATTAAATTTTTCTTTCTCAAAACATTAAGATTTTTTTTTCACTATAACATTAGATTCAGGGAAATTAAGCACATTTCCCTGCAAATTCTCATTACCTGATAAATATTCTCATTAGAATTACGTGAAAAAGTATCATAATACAATACTTAACTCTATAAAATTGTTTTTGAGTTGTTGCATTTATGGAAAGTTTAGAACAATTCTATCAGTGAGAAATTTAAAGGTAGGATAGGCGATTTCTGAGAGGCTAGCAATAGCAAGCTAGCTTTGAAAGCAAGATCCCACCTTCCCTGCATAACTCTCCAAAGCCACGCCTCCTCCAAAACACAGACAGAGCAGAGGCTAATCATGGCGTTGATGGAGGGTTGAATGCCTCATGTCTGCGAGACCAGGGTGCGTGGAGGTATGCAAATACATCCTCAGACTAGGGATATGATTGGATGAAACATTTTATGGTCCAACGCCTTCCACAGACGATATAAATACATTTAGAAAACTTAACTTAGTGATTGCTATCGGGATGTGACTTTTAGCCAGCATAACAAAAAATCTTTTTGAACCAAATCACCTACCCTGCCTTTAAGTCATATGTGACCCTGGACCACAAAACCAGTCTTAAGTGTCAATTTTTCGAAATTGAGATTTGTACATCATCTGAAAGATTGGATATTTGGTCGAGATACAACTATTTGAAAATCTGGAATCTGAGGGTGCAAAAAAATCTAATTTTTGAGAAAATCATCTTTAAAGTTGTTCAAATGAAGTTCTTAGCTATGCATATTACTGAACAAAAATTAAGTTTTGATGAATTTACAGTAGGAAATTTACAAAATCTTCATGGAACATTATCTTTACTAAATATCCTAATGATTTATGGCATAAAACAAAAATCAATAATTTTGACCCATACACTTAATTTTTGGCAGTGCTACAAATAGCCCCCAGCGACTAAAGGGTCTATGCTTCTTTTTTAAAGATCTTATTTGGTATTTGGTGTAACAGAATATGTTGACATGTTTTAATGTTCAAAAAACATATTATTTTTCAAATACTGTACATTATGTAGGTCCTCTATGCCCCGCCTCTCAAAAAACTCTTAGTTTTCTTCAAAGTCCCTCCTTCCGACAAGCACAATCTGCTCTTATTGGCCAGCTGACCCAATGCATTGTGATTGGACGATCACCGCAAGCACTCGTCGGAAATGTAAAATCCCTTACCATAATCGCAGCTTCAGCTTTCAAAATAAATGTAAAGACCGAGCCTGAAAGGGGAACAGAGTCACGTGACACACAGTGATGAAGCTGGTATGTGATTGCATTACACAAGCCACGGTTAAGAAAGCTGACTCCACTGTGATGTGTACCCCTCTCTCTCGCTCTCTCTCATCGTCTCTCTCCTCCGTTCCCACTCCTCATTCTCTCCTCTCTCTCGCATCGCTCGCCACTCTCTCTCCCTCGCTCTCTCACACACACACACACACACACAACGCCTAACACACACCACACCCACGATTGCCAAAACTCCGCATTTGAACGGTCAATAGCAATTACTTAAACTAATAACAAAACAGTAGTTGTTTCAGAAGCGCCAGATTGTCATAGCAGTCAGAATTACCTCCTCTCCTAGGTTCACGAAACAGTCGCCCATAAAATGCATTGCTGTTCTGTTGTAAGTGATCTTAAAGATTCCTAAATGCATCTACTTTCGAAAGGGCCAAATAAAGTGCTTTTGCTTTCGGCTAGAAACACACATTGTCTCCCTGACATGCTGCTTCAACACTTACTGCGGTTACTGAAACCCCGCCTTCTTTTTTTTGCGTGCACATTTGGGCGCATTATGCTAATATTTTCCACATAGTGCGGTAGATATGTGGGGGCGTGTTAGAAACGAGCCGTTTTAGGTAGGCGTGGCAGACTCTTAACTTTCATAAAGAATATCTATTTGGATTTGAGACTTCAGTCTTTGCAACTTCACAGATCTTATCTATGCACAATCAGCTTGTAACACTCCAAAGAGAAAGCAAAACTTGAAATCGCATCATATGACCCCTTTAAGACAGCTTTTGTGCTTCAGCGTCACATATGGGTTCATAAAGGTGGGAAAGTATGTTTACACCATGGAGATGTTAAATGAGCTTAAAGAAGAACTTCTTCTGTCCATCCGTCTCTCACCTTGCAGTCCATCTCAGAGGAGATCTTCTCGATGACCTTGTTCCAGTCCTGCTCCTGACCGCCGATCTTACTCAGCAGATCCTGTAACACGTTATTGAGCTGCTCTGTCATGCTGTCGAACTGCATGTGGCTCACCTTGCTCTCCAGAGCCCGTTTGTCAGCTTTCTTAGGAGCAAACAGATGAGATCCACTGACTGAGAGTGACTGCTATGGTCCGACGGGGCCCACAAAGAGTTCATGAACTTAAATTGTTTATGAACTGTATAAAGAAACAACTCACGATTTCAATCTCCATTTCCACCACTTCCTTGTCAGCTTTCTTTTCATCCAGGTCCACCACAATCTTGAACAGACGCTGGAAAAAACACAACTTAAGTTACAGGATGTAAATTGTGTCTTATTTTGCACATGAATTGCCAAAGATTTTGAGTTGAGTTAAGGGTGTGGGAATTATAACTACCTTTATTTAAGAACAACTTAAGTCAACCACCATGATGTGAAACATGGCATGTGAAAGTACATTTTACCGTCTACAACAGCATCTTGCATCCATTAAAATACTGTCTACAGTAGCTCACTACGGTTTGAAACAGAGCTAGGCTAATAAAGTTTTATTCCTAGCAAATGAGATAAATTGCTGACATTACATAAACACTTATTTTACTCAATATTTACTGAAAATCCAAACATTTCCAAAATATTTACTATTTCCCTTATGGAAAAGAAGTGTGCTTAATTGTGTAAGTATAAGTGCACTTCGAATCTTAAAAGTATATATTTATACTTGCTAATGCAATAAAAGGCCACTTAAATGCACTTAAAGAAAGACACTTTCATGACATGATTCTTAAAAAGTACTTAATTATAACTGTTACTCGATATTACATCTAAAGTTACTATATTTTTAAATGTGCTAAATTGCAAATTCATTACAAATGTGTAATCACAAACATATTTAAATACAAAACATATAAGTTGCAATAGTAATGTCATTAAAGTAGATTTTAGCTTAACATAAATGCTTGTTAGTACATTCGGTAGTACACTTTAATCATATTTCAAAAACAACAGAAGCAATAATTAAATTACATGTAAAGATGTGTAGCCTACTTAAGTCCTACTTAAAACACTCTGGCCCAGTTTCACAGACGGGGCTTAACTTAACTTAAGATATTTAAGCAGCTTTTACAAAAATGCCTTAGAAGAAAACATTACAGGTGTGCATCTTGACACAGAACAATGGCACTGACATATTTTAAGATATGTCAGAGCAAGATATTTTCAGTTGAGATTTTGGTCTGGGACTAGCTTAAGCCTTGTCTGTGAAACTGGGGGTCTAAAATTGAGTTAACTGTATTTGATACAAATTTTATCTATAATACATGTTCATTTAATTGCAATGAGTGTCTGAAATAAGTGTCATAACTGATAAGTGTCTGTAATGTTTAAAAGTATGATAAAGTGTACTTATTTTTTTCACAAGGGTAATCATTTATATCAGTCACCCTCAATCTGAAACTGAATATACTGTAACTGCCCATGGAAGACAGCAGAATAGTTTCTCGATCAATCAACACATCGGTATTGATAAGCTGTGATCCTCTCACTCACTCCATGAGGCTGTCGGTTTACTCACATCGATGTGTGTCTGTTTCTTGCCGTGTTCCTCGGTCAGGTGGTTGGATGTTCTGTGGAGCTTCTCACACTTGGACTGCAGCTGCAGTATGGCTGCCTCTACTTCACTCACCAGATCAGTGTTCTGCAGCAAAACAATATCACACACACACACACACACACACACACAAACAAATGCTGCACGCACACACACACACACACACGCACACACACAATCACGCGATCACACACACACAAAAACATGCACGCACGCACACACAACACACACAAACTCACGCACACAACACACACACTACTCACACACACAACACACGCACGCCCCCACACGCACACACACACACACACACACACACACACACACACACACACACACACACACACACACACACACACACACACGCACACACACACACACACTCACGCACACAAACACACACACACACTCACCACACCTCACACTCACACACAACAACAATCACACAACAACCACAAACACACACGCACACGCCACACACCACACACACACACAAACCCCACAACACCACTAACGCACACACACACACACACACTCTCACTCACACTCACACACACACACACACACACACACACCACACAAGACACATTCAGAGTCCGGAGAATGAACTCTCAGTAAGTTTCAGTTAAGTACCAACTTTGTCTCAGATGCTTCCTAAAATGTCTTAAGAAGAAAAAATATGGACAGAGACTCTCAACTCTCTCTGTCATGTACCTTATTCCTGTCCTCGTGTTCCTGGTTCATGGGGTGAGTGGTCTTGTCCTCTGGTTTGTTGTAAGACTGGGACAACTGACTGACCTCCTGAACGAGACCCTGACCTTCTGTCTGCTGTTGACCCTGATCCTGACCTGAACTCTGACCCTGATCCTGTCCTGCTGCTTTGCTGAAGCTTACTGCCTCCTGCTGTCCACTTTCGTGAGAGTGGAGAGGATGAAGAGGACCTCATATACTCCATCATAGCCCTGAGGCTGTTTAACTACAGGTGAGCCGTAAAAATGAAAAGAATGTTCATGAAAAATAATAAGACAGTGGTAGGATATCAGGCCAACAAGGCTGGGTGATATACTGTATAGATTATTGGAAGATATTAGTTATCTTGTCATTTTTAACCTTTGATATTTGATATTAACAATCTCTTTAGGCATTTCCTAAAAATACTTGCTAAAACAATCAAGGCATGTTTTCCAAAAACCTTCTTTGTTTTTACTAAATTAATGCAAGGAAGAAATCATTTGTAATTAATTGACAATTAATATGTAATTAATATTTGTGGCCTTTATGTTTTTTATGACTCTTATGCTTATGAACGTTGCATTTATTTAATAAAAAATTAAGTAAAAATATGAATTTTGTAAATATTGTTACAATTTAACATAGCTGTTTTCTATTTGAATAGATTTTATTTTATCCCTGTGATGCAAAGTTGAATTTTCAGCATCATTACGCCAGTCTTCAGTGTCACATGATCCTTTCAGAAATTATTCTAATATACAGATTTGATGAATAGAAAGTCCAAAGGAATGGTATTTATTTGAAACATAAATCTGTACTGTCACTTTTAATGCATCCTTGTCAAATGAAAGTATTGATTTGTTTTAAAAATAAATAAAATACTCATCCTAAACATTTGAACGATAGTGTATTTTTTGTAAAATATTGTAATACATGAAAATATGCAAGGAAGGATCAAGTAGCTAATCGAAAGAGTCAAGCAAACTAGCCATGCTCATATAAAAGCACAATCAAAATGATAATGTTGCAATGCAAAACACTGTGAATGTATCATGAATGTTTGAAACGTCTGTCTGACCTGCTCTTGTATGTGTCTGTCTTCACTGTATCTCTCTTCTGCTCTGTCACGCATCTTCTCTCTTATCAGCTCCCGCACTTTCTCATCCAGCTTCAGCACTGCAGTCCCGCATGTGTGTGTGTGTGTGTGTTGTGGATACAGTGAAAATACTTCTATTCTGCTTTCTTTTCTAATTTATTAAAGGTGGGGTAAGTGATTTTTCAAAAACGCTTTAGAAAACTGATTCGGGCTGACTAGCAAAACAACTTGTAGCCAATCAGCAGTAAGGGGCGTGTCTACTCATGATGTGGAGGAGAGAGAGTTCAGTGCACAGGACGGACATTAGCCGAGCCGAGCGACAGAAAGATAGAGATGGCGGATAAAAAACATAAGAGGAAAACGTCTGCGGAACAAAAGAAGGCTTAAGGCAAGAAGTAGGACCCGTGTAAATATCGGATTTTTCCCCCAGGGGCTTTTTTTCCAGCGCTGGAGAGAACTCGAGGCCTGTGATCGGATGCCGAGGTTGCTTTGTTTCTTCTCGATTGGTGAGTAACACCGTGTCTGCGCCGCAACAGCTAAAGTCTGTCTAGTACACGGGACGTGACAAAGCGACCGCTGAAAATCATTTGAAATCTGTGTCTATACGTCATGAATAGAATGGAGCAGCAGTTTTCTGTCGGGGATTTGTCGTGTCGTGCCGCATCCAGTGTAGACCATAGATATGTACTATATATATATCTATGGTGAAGACAGCATCACTGATTATAATGTGTTCTATTGTATTTTGTCGCGCCGCGCCACTCGCGTCCGGTGTAGACATGTTCCCCCCCCACCAGGTGTAACATTGGTTTTGCTTTGTTTCACAGAACTAATCGTTGCCTGGGTTGCGTACGTATGTGTGGCGGAGCTATCAAAATAGGGGCGAGACCGTTTTGGGGTAGGGGCATTTCAAATGTCAACATTGGCTACCAGAAATCGCTTACCCCACCTTTAAGGTCCAGATTTAACTGCTGATAAAAAAATAAGTGGGACGACTTCCTCCAGAAAACTGAGAAACAATTTGATTCTAATATAGTGTCATTATCTAAATGTTGTAGTTGTATTAGTACAGCTTTTTTTCTGACACTGCATTCTCATTACCGCAACCGATGCTACATTTATAACAGTGGTTTTAATGACCAATTCTGACCACTAAATGCTAATCGAAATTAATGGCAGGTGAAACTGTGGGATAGGTTTTGTCCCATGTCAAACTGAGATGAGTAGTACCTGATGTGAGCCGTCTGCAGGTTCAGCTGCTCTATCTGTGAGGCGTGTGTGTCCTGACCGCTGACTGAACCAGAGTCTGAGCTCTCACACACCTGCACTGTCGTCATGTTCATCAACACACTCTCCATGTCTGACACCTACAGGAATCATCTAGACTGTCACATGCTGCTTCTGCTCCTGTGTGTGTCTGTGTGTTGGACCTACATGAAACTGATGAAAAATGTCCCTGGAAGTAAACTAAATATGACAGAACCTCCTTTAGAGGATGCCATTAAGGAAAAAAGCGGTTTATGCATAGGCTGTATGCCATTCAGATAGTATGCCATTTTAATAGTGTAAATGTAATCGAGTGCAACAATCGTGTTCCGGATGTAAAATGTGTTTAATTAGGGTTGGAGCTAACTCACGTGTGTGTGTGTGTGTGTCATTTTCTTTTTTTCTTTTCTTTTTTTAACAAGTCTCTCATGCTCATATACAAAACACACCTAAGAAGTCCAATGTGAAACCAAAGTTTGCCCAACCCTGCTTAATGTAAAAATGTTTTTTGTACAGTTTTCAGTGTTAAAATGCTTTCTCCTATCCCAGAAAAATTGATTGCACCAAAACGTGCTAACACCGGGTCTTTGTGATGCTATCAGTACATTGCTCTTTGTTTGAGCATCCTGACCAGCCCGGCACTGGTCGCTCAAGTCACCGGCATTAGTTTAGGGTGGGACTATCTGTCTGACTGACACAAATGACACACTTATAAGAACAATAGAAGTCTAGGTGAGGCTCTGTTAAATAATTACAGAAATTGTAAAAATAAGCAGCTTCTTAAGGGATCGTAAAATCTAATAATAACAAAATGTAAAGATAGGGTTAAAGGAGTTTAGGGTGTAGTAATTATTGGTTTCATTTTAAAACAATGGTCAGTGTGAGTGTTTCTCGCACACCTTCACTTTATCTGCTAGAAGACTGTCCACAAGAGTCCTCAGATGATTCAGCTGCTCCGGGACATGGTCAGGAATCTGCCTCTCTTCTACAGACATCACAAAACATATCAAACAAAACACACTTAGACAAACATACTAGGACTGTCAAAATGGCTGAAAAACTACATTTGAATTTTGTACTTAAATATGATCAAAATTCGAATTATATTCTAATTTAAAATGCATAATTTCAGTTAGGGTGAAGAAAAGCTTTTGGAAAACCTGAGGCCACAAGAGGGCGCATCCAGCAAAATATTACTAATGCACGTTTATTCAAAGCATAAGGCAACATGACTATCTGTGAAAAAAGTGCATAATGTTTAAAATAATGTTTATAAACCAATTATAATTAATTAAGTTGCTTAAAGGGGTCATCGGATGCCCATTTTCCACAAGTTGATATGATTCTTTAGGGTCTTGATGAAAAGTCTGTAACATACTTTGGTTAAAACTTCTCAATTGTAGTGTAAAACAACACCCTTTTTACCCTGTCAAAAACAGCTCTTTTCAGATCAAGCCGTTTTTGTAGCATTTACCTTTAAATGTTAATGAGCTCTGCTGACCCCGCCCCTCTCTTCCGAGCCGCTCTGAGAGAGACTGTTTACTTTAGCCGCATTCATCGTGAAACTTGCTAATTAGCACATTATTAGGAAAGGCGATTTGCAAAGATTCATTACAAAACATTGTACTCCTTCTGTAGGTGAAGCTGGATCACGAATGATTTGCGCAAACATAAACGCATTTATGTAGATCGGGGGCGCATTCCCTTCAGAAACAAATGTAATCCACTGCGTCTTCAGCGGCTCAGATGACGGAAGGGGTAAAGGAGTGCTGTGTTCATTATTACATCCAACAACAGAAGACCTCAATCGCTTAGGAGTCAATCTTGTCTACATCTGCACCGGCGGTGAAACATTGGTGGACTGATGACAGTCACTCAGGGTGGGTCTAAGTTAAGACACCAGTCCAGTCTGTGCTGAACCGCTGCTGTCAATCAAACTATCGTGGGAGGGGCCAGTCTGTGTGACGTCACACAGACAGGCATCTGAGATCGGCTCGATTTGAGAAGGGAAAACATTTAACCAGATAAAAAAAAAACACTGGGTGGATTTTTATCTTTATAGGGTGGTTGTGTACACACACTGCCAACACACATTTCAGTTCAAACAACTTGTAAAAGTGCATGTAGCATCCTATGACCCCTTTAAACAACTATAAACAAAACAGCATCATGTATGTATGCATAGTTTAATACAAAGGGCCGAAAGCCAATCACACAGAGTACATTTTCATTTAAAAACATGCGAGTTGCAGTGGGATGGGAAAAAAACCCGCCATTAAGTCTTGAGATGTTTTTTTCAAAGTTGAACTTGCATACATTTTACATGGCTTTCTAAACGGCTCTTTAGTGCGAGATGCGAGTGCAACGGTGATAGATGTCCCTCTAGAAAATGCGCGAAATATGTGTTCTGTGTGAACAGCTTGGTTTCAGTTTTGACGGAAACATGATCTTCTCCGCATTGATGTTCTCTTTTTCCACTATATTTTTAACGAACAATGCAGCAGCGCCGCATCTAGTGGCTTTAACAAAAACATTAAAATGCAACGACACCTACATCGTCATCACATCTCGTGCGCCACTGATAATGCTGCCTCCTTAACGCACACCTAAAATTCGAATGCAACGTTTTTGCATTTGACGAATATTCGAAATTCCAAAAAAATTTTGACAGCCCTAAAATATACACAAGCTTAATGAAAAAATAGTAACTACTGTAGATAAAAATTGCATTATTAAAGTATTCTTAACACATTTATCTGTGAATTTACCTTGTGGATTAATATTAAAGACTGAGTTTATACTTTATCTTCATCGTCGTGTGCTTTCCTGCAACTCTACGTGACACATATCATATGGAAAATTGTTTATTCTAATGTTAACGTCCCTTGTGAAAATTAGTACACTTTAACATACTGCTAAAAAAAAAAGTACTTATTATGGAAATAATATACTTAAAAAGAATATACTTAAGTGTGAACTTAATGTAATATCTTCGGACACTTAATTCGATGTTAATTGCAATTAAATGAAAATGTAATATAGTTTAAATTCATATTAAATGCAATAGACTGAAATTTAGAGTGCTTTTAAAAATGCAATTTCATAAGTACTTCTCGTGTCTATTGAAATATGGTTAAAGTGAAGTGCTGAATGTACTGACAAGCATTTATGGTAAACTAAAATATACTTTAATGTCATTCTATTGAAATCTGTATGTCGTGTGTTTAAATATATTTGTAATTATTAGTATCTGTAATAATAAATATAAGTTGCAATTTAGTACATACTAAAATAATAAAAAATATCAAATTTTAATGTAATTTTGAATAACACTACATGTGATTATGTTTATCAAACACATCAAAATAAGTGTACTTCTTAAAAGTGCAATTAAAGATTATTGAAATGAATATTGAATGATTTAAAATTTTAATTTGACATTGTTACAAAATACAAAAGTGTGTTGAGTAATGTAGTCATGAAAGTGTACTCTCTTTAAGAACACTTAAGCAGCCTCTTATTTAATTAATAAATCATTTTTTTTTTAAAAAGTCATTTTATTTCAAACCTGTATGACTTTCTTTCTTCTGTAGAGCACAAAATAATTTATTTTGAGAAAAGTCTCAGTGTTTTTTTGTCCGTACAATAAAACTTTTTCATTGTTGTTTTGGACCCCTTTGTCTTTCACTGTATGGAGAAAAAAAAAGATTGATACATTTTTCTAAATATCTTGTGTTCCATAGATAAAGAAAGTCATACAGGTTTGGAATGACATGATGGAGAGCAAATTCTAACAGAACTATCCCTTTAACACATGCATTTTTTTTTTTACATTGGCATCTTTTTCAAGCCACTTGAGGCTATTCCACTTTGTGTGCTCACCACTAATATAAACATGAATATGTAAGTATTATAATATATCATAACTGTGGTTAGAGTTATTATTAAATAACAGAAAATAATGCATATAAAGCATGTTGCCGGTTGTGACCCTGCTGTCTGTGTTGTACCCATGGCAGTGAAAAGATCACGCAGATGTTGAAACTGGGTCTGATCAGCCTTGTTTGCCTCCAGCTGCCCCACACGGGCCTCCAGACTCTCGTGCCTGTCCCTCAGCCTGCCCACCTCCACCAGAGCCTCTACGGTCTCCGGGTAGCGCTCGGCCCCAATGCTGACCCGGGACAATCGGCGGCCCGTCACAGTGCACAGAGCCCCGTCAGACAGTGACTGCTGGGGAGGAGAAACCCGACGAGAGAGATCTACACCAGCTGTGCCACCTGTACCCGCTCTGTCATCTTTGAATGGGGTACCCAGGTTCAAAGGGTGAACGGGTGCAATGTTTTCAGTGGCGGAGAGGGTGTCCTGCAACCCCTGGGAATTTAAGAGGGAATGTCATTTACACAGAACATTTCATGTATGTGAATCAGCATGTCCTTTAGCGTATATTGTGCTTTGCATTAAACACCGAGACGAATGTCTTGGTTTTTGGCCTCGGTTTGTCTTTGTAGATGTTGGTTATGCATTTACATTTAGCAAATCATTCATTCTGGTCAATGTTTGCCTCAGCTGCAGCTGCCGCCTGCTCTAACCAAACAACGACTGTGACAAGAACCTGTGAGATTTAGGATGACTGTGAAAGGTTATTGGCTTCGGACACACTAAATTGACTTCCTGCTGTGTATGGAGTGATTACAGCTGGACGTGCCTCCTGAATCTTCTGCCTCTCGCTGATGAGCGCAGCTTGCATCACTTCCCATGTGACACACTGCGTGAGCTCCTCTGGAACAGGGTACTGGGCCATCTTGTCCTTCAGCTCTTTCTGAGAGAGAAAAATACATGAAAATGCATCTGGTGCATTCTAAATAAACATGATATGGTCATTATCAGATGACACAGGAAATACCTTCTTATTGTCATTCATGTCATTCAGACCCAAAAACTATAATGAAAACTATATGTTTGTGCTCCTGAAATAATTGAATGAATGTGCAGCATATTAGTATGACTTCTGAAGGATCATGTGACACTGAAGACTGGAGTAATCATGCTGAAAATGGTCCTCTACTCTACTTTTACTCTATTTTTAATTAAATAAATGCAGCCGTGGTGAACATAAGAGGCTTCTTTCAAAAACATTACAAAATCTTACCCCAAACTTTTGAACAGTAGTTGTAATTTAATTCAAGTCAACTTGTACCTTTGTGTCATTTTGTGCAGAAGTTATATTTTATAATATAATATGTTATGTTGTGTATGTATCTGAGTGATTTCATATGTATAGGATGTGTTTGGGTGAGTTAACCCAATTAACCCGCTAGCAAAGCGCCTCAGTTTACCAGTGTTTGTTCATTGTTTAGCTTCAGCTCAGTACATATTTGGTGCACTGCAATTGTTTACAGCATGCACAGGAACTGATTGCATTTGGTGTTACTGGCCTAAAAAAACATAAAGGTGTTCTGTTGAAAAAAAAAACCAGCATATGCTGGTTAGGTATGTTTTGACGCTGGGATACTGGTTTAAGTTGGTCCTTTGCCAGCACATGGCCAGCATAAACCAGCAAAAGGACCAGCATAAGCAATCAAAGGACCACCATAAACCAGCAAAGGACCAGTTTAAACCAGCAAAGGACCAGTTTAAACCAGCAAAAGGACCAGCTTAAACCAGTAAAGGACCAGCATAAACCAGCAAAAGGACCAGCATAAACCAGCAAAAGGACCAGCATAAACAGCAAAAGGACCAGCATAAACCAACAAAAAACCAGCAAAGGACCAGCATAAACCAGCAAAGGACCAGCTTAAACCAGCAAAGGACCAGCTTAAACCAGCAAAGGACCAGCATAAACCAGCAAAAGGACCAGCATAAACCAGCAAAGGACCAGTTTAAACCAGCAAAAGACCAGCTTAAACCAGCAAAAGGACCAGCATAAACCAGCAAAGGACCAGTTTAAACCAGCAAAGGACCAGCATAAACCAGCAAAGGACCAGCATAAACCAGCAAAAGGGACCAAATAAACACGCAAAGGACCAGCATAAACCAGCAAAGGAACCAGCATAAACCAGCAACAGGACAGCTTACACCAGCAAAGGCAGCATAAACCAGCAAAGGACCAGTTTAAACTAGCAAAGGACCAGTTTAAACCAGCAAAGGACCAGCTTAAACCAGCAAAGGACCAGCTTAAAACAGCAAAAGGACCAGCGTAAACCAGCAAAAGAACCAGCGTAAACCAGCAAAAGGACCATCTTAAACCAGCAAAGGACCAGCTAAACCAGCAAAGGACCAGCATAAACCAGCAAAGGACCAGCATAAACCAGCAAAAAGGGACTAGTTTAAACCAGCAAAGGACCATCTTAAAAGGACCATCTTAAACCAGCAAAGACCAGCAAACCAGTAAAGGACCAGCAAGAAACCATGCAAAAGGCCCAGCATAAACCAGCAAAGGACCAGCTTAAACCAGTAAAGGACCAGCTTAAACCAGAAAAGGACCAGCATAAACCAGCAAAGGACCAGCTTAAACCAGCAAAGGGCCAGTTTAAACCAGCAAAGGACCAGTTTAAACCAGCAAAGGACCAGCATAAACCAGCAAAGGGACAGCTTAAACCAGCAAAGGACCAGCATAAACCAGCAAAGGACCAGCTTAAACCAGCAAAGGACCCGCTTAAACCAGCAAAGGACCAGCATAAACCAGCAAAGGAAAAGCATAAACCAGCAAAGGACCAGCAAAAAACAGCAAAAGGACCAGCTTAAACCAGCAAAGGACCCGCTTAAACCAGCAAAGGGCCAGCTTAAACCAGCAAAGGACCCGCTTAAACCAGCAAAGGACCCGCTTAAACCAGCATCCCAGCATCAAAACATACCTAACCAGCATATGCTGGTTTTTTCAACCAGGGATGGAACAACAGGAGGGTGCGTAAAATAGTAAATTTTGGTTGAACTAGTCCTATAACAGCAATACTTACTGTAGTGTTGTCCAGATCTTCCACTTGGTGGCAATACTGCTCCATAGCAATGATACGGTCCACCAACTCTTTCATGTTCAGCTGAAGATGACAACGTTATCAAGTCACACAACTGCTGGATATATATTAGGAAAAATGTTTGGTAGGTGAAATTGCCGTGTGTATGCAGTCACCTGGCTGAGCTGACCGTTCAGAGCATTAACTTCCTGTCTCAGATCGTCTCTGGACTCTTTGAGCTCCTGGATTTCCTTCAGCAGGTCTTGGATTAAGGCCATACACTGAGGAAGAAAACAGGATTTGAAATAACTTCAGTGTTTGAAGATTTAGTGGGTTTCATTTCATACCCCTCCTACTGGGCAACAGTAACTGGGAAATCAACACACTCTTTAGAGGAAAAGCCCATAATCCCTTTTGCCTGGACTTTGAGGAGGGCTAAAACTCTGGAAGAGCACTGCTGAATCAGTCGTTTTCTTTGAAAGGTACGTAATATACTCTTTGTGAGAGCAAAGAGAACTTCTGACCTTTAACCCCAACAGAGGTTACCATGACAGCCCAAAGGTCTTGGGAATCACTCTTGAATCAAACAGGATGTGGCATCGCTGTCCACCCACTTTCTGATATGTTTGCGTAACCCCTGATGTCTACCCTCTGTTACTCTTAGTGCTGTTTGTCTCCCTGTGAGGCTCCGTTAGATGAACACATGTATCTTGGGTTTCTCTTATTAGACTGAAGGGGCAGCTAGTAAGAGGGAAATAGAGGTGAAGATGACAAACATATGAAATAGTTGATGACACTGACTTGCCAGCCTTGCTGTTACGAATGTCAAAACACACACACACACACACACGCACACACCACACACACACACACACACACACACAAACCCACAAACACACACACACACACACGCATACACAAACACACACACACACACGCACACCACAATGTTGTGGATAACCTGTGGAAACATCATATAAAATATTCCTTGTTAATGAATATACAACAATGGCAAAAAGTGGGTTGCCTGACCTAGAAGTTTATATTAGTCTAATACTTAAATATATATTACTATATAGATATATATATATTATGTATATATAGTGCAACCGGTCAGTGCTAGTGATGATCCACAATAAAAGTTTGTGTTTACATAATATGTGTGTGTACTGTTTATTTATTATGGCCAAATAAAACTGTAAATACAAACAATACTGTATCTATTTGAGATGACAGGAAACTATAATTTATATATATATACACAGTATATATATACTGTATATATACACATGTAAAATTTCTTAATATGCACATGTATGTGGGGTGTATTATAATATTTATATATCGATTTGACAGCACTAATAAATCTTATCTTGTCTTATCTCAAAAAAAAATTTTTTTTATTATTTATTAATAAACTAGTGTTTTCTGAGACAGTGTCGACTGCAAAGATGAAGTCGACGATGTTGACTCACCATCTCCACAGTACAGTGACGCGTCTTTAGAGAGAAATGCACCTTTAATATGGATTGCATAAACGGAGAGTATTTGTTTTCAGTTTGAAACGTAGACATGTCAAGCTATCTACAGATTTATTTCTCATATCTGTGAAGGAAGTAGCCTATATGCTGAGTTTGAGTCATTTTTGTGAGACGCTCCAGTTCACGGAGGCCGAGACAGCAAAAAGCACATCCTGTTTCTTTTCTTTATTTTGCCAAAGCACAACATTTTGTTGATATTGTGAGAGTATACAAATAAAAGTAGACCCTTGACAGTTTCGAATGATTAAAAGGAAAAAATGTCAGTGGTCGTGTCAGTGCCTCCATGTCATGCAGTAGTGTTCTAAGAGCTTCCACACTCCACAAAGACACTTTGATATGCGCCTAACAGCGCACATTTATCTAAGGCCCTGTTTACACTAGTGCATTTTCGTTTTAAAATGTTTTTTTATGAAAATGATCCTCATCTACACTTGCGTTTTCACTGCGTTTCAGAAACAATCTCCGTCCACACTTCACAACTGAAAACGCATGTCACATGACCATTCATGCACACAGGGCATGAGCGTTTAAAAGTGTAAACAGGAAGGTTGGTTTGATAGTAGCGGAAGGTACAACAATGAGCTGTGGTGGAAAAAGCAAGGGTATATTGCTGAGTGCTCTAGCACACCTTGCTCTTGAGCATGTAGGGCAGCGGCTGTTTTATAAAAAAACATACTGATTTAGTGCAACAATGGCCGGGCTTAAAAATGACAACAAAACCAGGAAAGTCTGCAGTCTCCATGTTATTGTTTACACGGTAGCCAAGGATACGCAGCGCGAATGTGGGCAGCCACGCCATCGTTTTCAAAAGTCCGTTTACACTGAAACACAACCCCGGAGTTCCCTTTCGAGCTGTCTCTCGACATTGCAGAGCAATTGGGAACTCCTCTCCTTCCACACTTCCTGAAGTCCTATTGGCTCACGCCAGTCCAATTGGCTGGCCAATTGTCGTGAAGTATGCAAATCGAATGCAAATACTGACAAGCTCGAGAGGCAGTATTAAAATGTAGTGCACGCGACAATTACATCAGATTCTTCTCCTTCACTGTTGGCTTACGCATCGAGAACGAAGATGACATCCTACTGCAGTATCTGCGCGAGATCCATTGACCCGCCAGACAAATCGATCACTGCGTCGCCTGCTTGGGCTTGGCCCATGCTGAGGCGGCGTTGGACGAGTCCGACTGCGTGCATTGCGCGGACATGCCAGCGCGCGTGCTCAGGACTCATTGGAATATGGCTTGTGGCCTTTTCGAGGTTAGGCCCACTGCCACTGCCCCCCTCCCCCACCCGGAGGTGAAAGCGATGACTCTCCCTCCGCGATCACCTCGATCACCAGTCTCCTTTTCGGATGACTGTCTCCGCCGTCCAGTTCAGAGGAGGGAAGAAAGGCCTGCCGCGACTGCAGCAGACCCTCGGCGGGAGCCGGATGTTAGGAGGAAAGTGTGGTCGGGACCCGGGAAGAGACGCCATGGGCAGCAGAGGAGTCCTCACCGTGACTCTGGGCCCCCTCGGTCTCCAAGCCGTCTTCCTGAGGGTGTCGTGAGGAGGGAGGAGCACGCTGGAAGCCCAGTTCCCAAGCGCCGCAGATTGCCGCCCTAAGTTCAAGTGTGTAGTGTTTAAAATGTTCTTTTATGTGTGTACGAGTCAATAAAGAAGGATGCGTACTTTCACTTTCAGATAGCCCTGCATCACAGATGCTTTCTGAGGTTTGCCTTCAAGGGCACAGCGTACCAATACTCTGTTCTTCCATTCGGCTTAGCATTAGCCCTGCGCACTTCCTCAAAGTGCATGGATGCAGCACTTTCCCTCCTCAGAGCGAGCGGGATGCGCATTCTCAACTATCTGGAGGATTGGCTGATTTTAGCTCATTCACGGGACATGCTAGTCAGCCATATAGACATGCTGCTTTGCCACTTGGTGTCCCTAGGGCTATGTGTGAATATGCAGAAGAGCATTCTCACCCCGAGTCAGTCTATAACTTATCTGGGAGTGTGTTTCAACTCAGTGGAGATGCGAGCTCGCCTCTGTCAAGAGCGCATGGTGGCCATTTTTTCTACTCTGCAACATTTCAGACTGGGCAGGTCCGTTCGCTTGAAAGAATTTCAGAGGCTGCTGGGACTCATAGCGTCTGCCTCAGCAGTGTCCCCGCTGCAGTTATGGCTGAAAACCCAGGTCCCGTGGAGAGCGTGGACCTTGGGTCGCTTGTGCATTGCGGTCACCCACGGCTGCATAAAAGCTCTAAAGCCGTGGCGCAACCCGGATTTGTTCAGCCCCCCAATGCTATTGTTGTTGCTGTATCGGCCCTGTATTCAGTCCTGGATCTTATTATTTCATGCCAGATATGCAAATTTAGTATACCTGGGTTTTGGACGTTCATTGGCTTATCTCCGCCTATCAGCTGAGAGTTCGTGTGGCAAACGTCGTTATTGGTTGGGAATTGTGGGTTTGTTCTATCCCTGCTTGGTGTATACCTTTGTGTGGGCTGATCATAGCTGCTCTCACGGCGGGATTCAATACTGTTCCCGAAAGCGGATGCTCCACAATGTTGAGAGACAGCTCGAAAGGGAGCACTCTCCAGTTACTGTCGTAACCTCATCCCCTGAGAGCAGGAACGAGACATTGCAGAGATCGCTGTGATCGTTGCTCGATCAGCAGGGCAGCATTCAGGATCAAATTCTGATGTAATTGTCGTCAGTATTTGCATGCGATTTGCATACTTCGCAACAATTGGCCAGTCAATTGGACTGGAGTGAGCCAATTTATATTTTTCAGTCACGTGATCGGCTCAAAGACCTAGCGGGCAAAATATCCATAGAACTGCAGCACAAGCCTGTTGATTTTCTATCTGTTCCAATCCAAAAATATTTAGATCACCTCTCAAAGAATAAAACAAAGATATGTAAAAAAAATGCAAGTTTTGGCCATTAGCAATTCATATAAATCACACATCATTAAAACGACATTCTAAAACGTTTAATGTGAAAACACTTAAAGTGCCTTTAAAACGGTGATATTAAAAGATCAAATTCAGTACACACCTTATTGATGATGCATGCTTTATACAGGCAAGCAGATGAGCTCAGAATATGAACGCAATGTGCTAAATGGTTAAGCGTCTTCTTTATAATGGTTTTCTATAGGAAAACATTTAATATTAAACATTGCGCATTGCGTTTATATTCTGGGTTCATCTGCTTGCCTGTACAAAGTATGAACGCGGTCTGCAGTGTTTTTGAAAGTCTTTGTTTTCGAGGGCCGAAAACACCGGAGAAGTATAAGCAACCGCCGTCACCATAGCAAAAGTTATGCGTTTTAAAATTAAAACACACTAGTGTAAACATAGCCTATGTTAACGTTAGAGTGAGCAGTCATTAAAAGTTGCTACCACTTACATGTTTCACTTTCAAATGATAAGCCATATTTGAGATGGATGAATGATAGGTGAATGGATTTTCTGCCTGATATACTGTAATTACCTCAAGGACCAGTCATTAATGATCTGTCCATCATGGACACGGATAGTTTTTTTCCTGCGACTAACCAAGTAATAAAATTTTAATTTAATAAGCCTCTTCCCGTCAACTAACATTTAGTCGACTATTTAGGGGGGCAGCCCTACAAAAAAGTACCTGTTTATTAACCTGTTTTGGGCAAAGTACCATAGTGATAGTGTATCACTTATATATATTATATATATATATATATAACACACACATACATACATACATTTAATTTGGATTGTTTTTTGGACATTATGGTATTATCATCCTTTGATATATGTGTTAGGGACATAATACCATGTAAATACAATTGGATTTCATTTCATCCATCTTTTATTTATGAATATGGAAACATCATGTTTTTTGGACTTGTACCATGGTAATACATGGTAACGAAATCATGGAAGGACCCTGATTATTTGGTCATTTTTGTACCCTGTTTTTTTAATACCAAGAAAATACCATGGTTTTAGAAATTCGACAGAAATTCCATTTTGTGTTTGGATATGTACCATGGAAATATCATGGGATTTTTACACATGTGCCATGGTAATACCATGTTTTTGAACATATGCCATGTTAATACCAAGGTTGTGGACATGTACAATGGTAGTCAAAGTCATGTGGTCCACCAAGTGGTACACTACCACAGCTTTTGGGAGTATTATTTAAAATACTTGTCAGGGTTTGGGTAGAGGGATGAGGCAAGGACTCACTGATTCAGGAGATGGGCTTTTATTAATAAAATAAAACAAAAACAACAACGTAGTTAGTAGAGAGCGAGTCGAACCAATCACGAACCGAAACTCAACAAGACATGAGTGCCAAGACATAATACCGGGACAGGACACAGGGGCCCCGCCCCCCTCAAAGGACGAGAGCGCACGGCTTGAGCACTCTCGAAGCCGCGCGCTCACATGAAAACAAGAGATGACGGGAGCGTCAGGGCTCTGTCACAAAACCATGAACAACACTAGACCGAAGTGACAGAACCCTGACACTACTTCCCTCAAAAGGGACGCCACCTGGCATCCCTAACGAGGAACACCCAAAAACAAGACAGAACATGACAGCACAAAGACAGAACAAAAAGGACAACACAGACAGGGAAAATCCACACAGATGACAAAGAGGGGAGGGGGGAGGGGGGGAAGCCATGCCAGCCAACAGGAAAGCCAAGACAGTCATTAAAGGACAGGGGGGGGGGGGGGTTGAGCCAGGGAGGCTCAGGCAGTTCAAGAGTCCCAGCTGGAGGCCAGGGCGGAGCTCCGGCCTTGGGCGGAGCCGGCATCAGGGCAAGGAGCTTGGGCCGCACTGGCAGGGAGGAAGCAAGACGGCCTCTAGGCCTTGAAGGACGGAAGGAGCCTTCCTCCTCCTCCTCCTCGAGAGATGAGGGCGTGGCATTACAGCCTCTGGGGGCGCCTGCAGCTTCTTCGGCCTCCTATGGGTTGAGCTGCAGAATCATCGGTCGCTCTGGGGGGCGCTGAAGAAGGCCAATTCTGCCTAGCTCCCTGTTTACGGGTCATCAGAGGGCTGGGGCTTCCGCTGACTGCAGGTGGAAAGGGGGGGGGGCAGTCAGTGGAGTGGGACTTCGCTTGGGGTGGGGGTTCAGGCTCCCCACGATGGTAGACATGATAAATGAAGTCCCAGAAGCCAAGATTCCCCAGCTTCTCCATCTCCCACAGGCTGAGAGGCTGATCGAGGCAGATGTTGAAGACCTCCTTAATATAAGCCTCATCGTAATCCAGATGGTCCACCTCTATACCGAAGTCACAGGCAAAGTCTCTCACGTCAGCCCCCTGCTGACGGAGGTGGGTTGCGAGCATTGACATGCTGGACCAATAGCTGGCGGGTGGACCATCCAGTGGTGGGAGATGGAAAAAGGAAGATGCCCATTCTCCACTGAGTCCTCTTGTGAGCAGGTCATACTGTCAGGGTTTGGGTAGAGGGATGAGGCGACGACTCAGTACTGCAGAGAATGAGCTTTTTATTGATAATAAAAATAAACAAAACAGCAACAAAAACTACCCTGTGGGCGAAAAACAGGCTGGCACACAGGATCAGGATAAGGCTGACAGGATACATTCGACGACGAACTGACACAGGACTGCAAACACAAGGAGAATAAATAGGGAGCAAATGAGGAGGGTAACGAGGGAACACAGGTGGGGCAAATAACCAATAATCAGGTAACAAGGTGGATGGGGTCAAGACAATTGACATGAGAGCATGTCAAGCAGTGCTCACAAAAACAAAAACACAAGCACATTGCCAGCAAAACAATCACAAGCCATGTGCTTGAACAAAACAAGACACGAACACGCAGGTAATAAGAATACTCATAAGCCGCGTGTTCACACAAGACAAGACAGCACGCAGCCAGCGAAAACCAAGTTGTGTGCTGCACAGCATGAGACAACAAGAAAAGTATGCGGCCGAACACAAACCGCGTGCTACACAAAACACAACACACGTGGACAGAAGAGCACATGGCCGAGCGAACTCAAGACCGCACGCTCACAAGACATGAGTCCCGGGATCTGAAAACCACGCTCCAACATGAAACAAGGAAACAGGACACACAGACGAGAGCGCACGGCTCAAGCACTCTCGAAGCCGCGCGCTCACATGAAAACAAGACATGACGGGAGTGTCAGGGCTTTGTCACAAAACCATGAATAACACTAGACTGAAGTTACAGAACCCTGACAATACTACTACATTTTAATACTTTAATCATTTAAGTACTAAGTAGTAGATATTTATAAAGTTTCTTAATAGTAGGAAATTAATACTTTTATTCAGCAAGGTCACATTTAAAGATCAGGGACAGTAATGACATTCTGATGTTACAAAAGATTTTGATTTCAAATAAATCTGTTCTTTTGAACTTTCTATATATCCAAGAATCCTGAAAAATCACAGTTTCCATAAAAATACTACACAGCACTGTTTTCAACATTGATAATAACAATAAATATTTCTTGAGCAGCAAATCAGCATATTAGATTGATTTCTGAAGGATCATGTGACACCGAAGGCTGTAGAAATGATGCTGAAAATTGGCCATAAATCACATTTTAAAATATATTCACATAGAAAATTTTATTTTAAATTGCAATAGCATTTCTCATTACTAGTTTTACTGTATTTTTGATAAATATAGTTCAATAGATATAGTCATAAAGAGCATAAGAGACTCCAAACTTTTGAACAGTAGTATATCAGAAAACACGTCAGGTACTGTGTTTCCACCATGGTCCTATTTGTAAAGGAGTTTTTCATGATGAACCTGACAGCCCATTTGTTTATGGTAATTAGGTATGATCTAGTCCAGCTGCTCACAGCAAATATAAACAACACAAAAAAGCTGTTTAACAAGTCAGACATCATTTGTTCTTTAACGACATGAATCATTTCTTTACAGATATTTGTCTTGGCACTGCTTATCACCACACAGGCATGTGTCTCATATGAATCGTGTCACTTAACGGTGCCTGTCTCTACTCCAAAACCCTCCGATCAGTTGCTACGAGTAGCTGACAGTCTAAACAACAGAAGTGAATGTAGTAGGGAACACCCTAACTTCATCAGACCTGGGAAAGAGCGTGAAACTGATTCATCCTTTCCTTCGTATCCATTGGTTTGAGTGGTATGCAGCCACACAACCAGCTCTAAAACAACTGGTCAATCATTCCCATCCGGACCCCCCTCGACGTCCCTCGCTGAGCATATCACTCCAATGAACCAGAGTTTCCTGTGTGGTCACCGTGACACACTATGTCTTAACTTTGATGCCAGCATTGCCGTGCACAATGTGTAAAACGAGCGCCCCGCTGGCGCCACTCCTGAACGCCATGTACAGAGGTCCGCGCAGTCACCCGTGCTTCTCATTCCTGTTCGCCCTCCCCGGATTCAGCTGGCAGCTGGGCGGCAGGGGTCATCCGAGGGCACTGGAGAATAGCCATGGATGACTCCAAACATGTCCAAACGAAACATTAATGATTAAAAAGATGAGCAGGACCTCCCCGTACACTCACGTCACCGGAAAGTTTGTGAAACAAGCGGCGACTCTGCGGGAGGTTAATTACTGACGGCTTATCAGAGGATGGAGAAAGACGTGGAGAGGAGGTGATCACAGCTCAGGACTGACTGAATGTCACGTGAGACGTGTCATTAGTGTCATACTGGTTATTAGTGCTACAATAGTACTGTAGTTGACTTTTTTTTTCTATTAAAGTTAAGATAGATGGGTTAAACTGTATGTAGTGACGGTTTATACACTGAAAAAAGTTTGGCTAGTAAATTTCACAAATAAATACAAATAAACGGCAAGTAAGACATTGAACTAAATGTGAAAATTTAAAGTAGAAAGACTGAAACAGTATTTTCTTGCAAAATGCACTCCAATAGTTTTGTGTACAAATCTGAAAAATCAGTATATGTAAACATGAAAACTTAAAATCTGATCTACACTGATAACAGTGGGTAAAATATTTGTGTACACTTTTTTTGTACTTGGCATGCAAAAAAACTTTTTGTAAAATGGCATGCAAAAATGCCAAAAATATAAATATTATAAATATTTAGCATTACGCTCAGAAAAAAAGGTCTAAAAGCTGACAATTAATACGTACTGTTAAGGGTTCGTTTACATGACAACTGAAAAGTTTTTCCTTCGTGTTTTTGCGAACGTCAACGTTGTTGGTTGACAAAACAATCCCCGTTCACACGGATCTGTGAAAAAGACGAAAAACACTGTATTATGCATGCCAGACCAGTAGATGGCGATGTTACTTTGTAAAGAAACACTACACACCTGTGCAAACACCTATAGACTGAACACGTAATACATATGACGTCACCATTTTTCACAAATTTGCATTTTTGTAGTTTACACAAAAACGAAAACTACTGTATATAGTTTTCAAAAACATGCACTTCCAAACCCGTTTTCAAAAGTTTGCAATTGCAGGTGCCCAAAACACCATTGTCGTGTAAATGAATAACTAAAATGCATTTTTAAAAAATCAATTTTTTGTTGAAAATGGACATGTAAATGCCCCGTTAGATACTAATATCCACCATAAAGGTACTGATATGCAAAGATGTTTATAAAAAGGGAAAAATATTTATGTAAAACACCAAGGCTTGTGACTATAATGCAAAATATTCAAATAATTAGATCTTTTATCAATGTTCTTTTCTACCTATTAAACAGTTGTTATGGTCTAGTAGTGTGACTCAACATGAACATATTTTTTATGTTCTACTACAAATGTATATCTGCTGTTCAAGTCTGGGGTCATACATTTTTTTTGTGTGTTTTTGAAAGAAGTCTCTTATGCTCAACGAGGCTGAATTTATTGAATCAAAAATACATTAAAATAGGAAGTGGCCTACATTAAAATGTAACATTTACAATAACTGCTATACATACAAGATCTACTGTGCATATGGTAACAAGCTGTGTTGAGCAGAACGGTGTTTGGACTAACATAAACTTCTGAAATGTGTCCTTGTGGTGAACAGGAACTTGTTATTTGATGTCCGTCACTGATATTTAAGTATCTCAGGGGTTTGGGGAGTGGGAGAAACGTGTAGCTTGTGGAACACGAGACACAGATGGTGTTATTTGAGAATGGAGCTCATTGTTCTGTGGTCTGTCATCAGTCATCTACAGCTGAGACACATGATGAAACATTCAGCCTCCTGCAGACCCCCAACAGAGGAGCAGCTCACCGGCCCGGGCTGTGATGACAGCTCGAACGAGAATACCTTTAAAAGTTGATTTTTTTTTTTATTCAAATTTTAAAAAGGACATTTAAATGCTTTTAATTTTAAATATTTAAATATACATCTGTAAAATTAGGGCACAGTGTACTGTATTAAAATGAAAGAATTTTCCATATTTATTTTCAAGGGTGTTTTACCTGCATTTTGAATTTAGCACTTCATTGTGTTGCATTTTAGGGTTAACGGAAATGTCTGTAAAATTAATGGACAACGTCCTGGCAGAAAATTACTGGTACATTTTTCGTTTATTTTTTTTAGCGTGCGTGTGAGTGTGAGTGTGTGTGTAAAGAAAAATCCATAAACATAGGGCACAATGTACTGTATTAATATGAAAAAAACTTTTTTACAGGTGTTTTACCTGTATTTTGAATTTTGCACTGCATTGCATCGTATTTAGGGTTAATGGATATATTTATATATGTGTGTGTGTGTGTGTGTGTGTGTATGTATATATGAAATTAATTAATGTCCATTTTACAGATCATATTTAAAGAACAATTCATTTTCCAGAATTATCTAATTTACTTACTAAGTAACTATATAATATTATTACATAACTAATATTCAAATTTTCAGGTCAATATTTGTTTAATCAATTTTGTCAATGTAATTTGAGAAAAGTGTATCTTACATGTCAGGGAACACATTGGCATAATTATTCACAATTAATGTTTATTCATGTTTTGTCACAAAACTCACTTTGACATGATGACATTTCTTTTTTAGGATTTCTTTGAATTTCAGTTCAGTAAACGTCTCCTCCTGTCATTACCAGTCAAACTCCAAAACAACATCTTGTGGGTGTGGCCAGTTCAAATGAACCAATACTTCATTGGTTCATTAACTTAAGTATTAAGATTTTCTAATTAACTGGCCTAATTTCATTACCAATACATACATTCCGAATTTTGCTCAGTCCTGATTAATGAGTGTTTGTGTTTAAAGGGGTCATTTGATGCTTTTTTAAAGATCATTATTTTGTGTATTTGGTGTATCAGAATATGTTGACATGCTTTAATGTTCAAAAAACACATTATTTTTCAAATACTGTACATTACTGTAGGTCCTCTATGCCCCGCCTCTCTCAAACGCTTCGTTTTCTACAAAGTCCCTCCTTCCGACAAGCGCAGTCTGCTCTGATTGGCCAGCTGACCCAGTGCATTGTGATGGTCCGAACACCGCAAGCACTCGTCGGAAATGTAACGCCCCTTACCATAATCGCGAGCTTCAGCTTTCAAAGTAAATATCAAGACAGTTAATAATGTGGTTAGTTTTACCATCAGTTCAAGCCCGAAAGAGCAACAGAGTCGCGTGACAGACACAGTGATGATGCAGTACACAAGCCGCGGTTAAGACAGCTGACGTGCTATGATTTCTGACAGACACTTAATCGCCGTGAGTGACCAGGGTCACACACACACACCACACACACACAACACACTCTCTCACACACACACACCACCCACACAAAAAAACACAAACACAACTCCCACACACACACACACACACACACACCACTCTCTCTCTCTCACACACACACAAAAACACACACAAAAACACACACACACACCCACACACACTCACACACAAACCACACACACACACACAAACACAAACAATCTCTCTCACACACACAAACACACATCACACACACACACACACAACACACCACACACACACACACGACGCATTACTCTGCGCTGCGCAAAACTCCGCATTTGAACAGTCAATAGCAAATACTTAAACTAATAACAAAACATACTTACAGTCGCTGATTCAGAAGCGCCAGATTGTCATTTTTTTTTTTATGCAAAGTCAGAAAGGTGACCCTTTTTTTTTTTTTAGAAAATAGCCTTGGGCACAGCCAGCCGTACTTTCTAGGTCAAAAAAGTCATCGCATAAAATGCGTTGCACAAAATGCGAAATCTGGTTGGGGTTCTGTTGTAAATAATTTTAAAGATTCCTAAATGCATCTACTTCTGTAAGGCCAAATAAAGTGCTTTTGCTTTGTCTAGAAACACACAGCGTCTCCCTTACATGACTGCATCAACACTACTGCTGTTCCTGAAACCACGCCTTCTTTCTTTGCGTGCACATTTGGGCGGCATTATGCTAATATTTCCACATTGTGACGTAGATATGTGGGGGCGTGTTTAGAACGAGCCGTTTTAGGTAGGAGGGGCTGACTCAACTTTTATAAAGAATATCTCTTAGGATTTTAGACTTTAGTCTTTGCAACATCTTTATGCACCAAGAGCTTGTAACACTCCAAAGAGAAAGGAAAACTTGCATCATATGACCCCTTTAAAGGAAACTATATAAAGTAAAGAAAGAGGATAGGGTGTAGCCTACATTCACACCCTTCTTACCACTATTTGTGTTTTCAGTCAAGAAGTAGGCAAAGCCATGTTATCAGTAGAGTCGCATGGAACTTATATGATTATCATTCACATAGCCTACCATGCTTTATGTTCAAAAACATAATATTTCCATTCTATATGCCCTATAAAACATGGTGTAATCACGAAAAATGTCCAGAAAACATTGTGTTACCATGTTAATACACCATAATAAGCATGGCAGTGCTGTGTTGTGTGGTAGTAGCCTACTACAGTACAGTGACGTTTTGAAACATATTATGATAGAGTTGCACAGTGTTGGGGGTAACGCATGACAAGTAACGTGAGTTACGTAATCAGATAACTTTTTTACAAGTAACTAGTAAAATAACGCATTACATTTTAATTTACAAGAGAATATCTGAGTTACTTTTTTTTTTTACCAATTTATTGACTGACAGCTCTGCTGTCGCCATGTTGAGAGAAATCAGATGTTACTGTAGTTCTAACATAAATATGAATATGCATTAATTCATCTCACTCGTAAAAACAACAACAACACAGATTCAGTATTCCTCAAAATGAATAAAAATAACACAACTCAGAATATGACGCAAACCTGCAATAATTAAATGTTAAACAACACAAATATGCTTTATGTATTTAATCCCATTCTATTGCTCTGAACTCGCGAGGATCCGGTTCAAGCGTACTAATAAACACACATTACTCTAGACAAACAATTGGGTCGTTGTTTATGAGAGTTGTGTTGAAATGTCTGATTCTGAATTTACTTTCCCTTCAGCCTGAGGCGCATTCATTTCACTTTTGGTGTGAAAAGGCTTTTATATTTGCCAAAAAATAGAACTTTTTATTTTAAAAGCAAACAAGCAAGCCCTATCCAGATTTAAAAAGTAACGCAAAAGTAACGCAACGCATTACTTTCCATACAAAGTAACGCGATTAGTTACTTTTTTATGGAGTAACGCAATATGGAAATGCATTACTTTTAAAAAGTAACTTTCCCCAACACTGGCAGGTGCACTGCAGAGGTGACTGTTACATGGACACCCCATCTTCGTTGGCCTGCGCCTTTCTGCGGAGCTGCATGAGCGTCCACATGTCGCTGAGCGCGGTGTCGGACCTCATGAGCTCCGAGGCGCTGGGCAGAGCCTCCAGCGCGCACATCTGCTCCTCCATCCGCCGCAGCCTCTCCTCCATCGCCCGGTAGGGGCTCGAACCGTCCAGCAGTGAGGCTTTAGTCTGGGACGGGCTGTCATGATCGCTGTCCGCCTCCTTCCAGGCAGTTGTGACCCTCTCGATCTTCAGGTGTCCCAGGATGGCGCGCAGTAAAGTGTGCAGCGCGCTGAAACGGACGGATCCAGCGTCAGGGGTTCCTATGGAGAGATCCAGCAGCTCACGCAGGCTTACGTCGCTCGACATGCCCGTCGACTGTTTAGTCCAGCTGGACACGGTGCGGTCAACGAATGAGCCGAGGCGTCTTGGTTGCTTCAGCAACCGATTCAGTGGCAGCACGTGAGAGAGGAGAGCGATGTGCACATTATGCACATTTACATTATTTATATTTCGAAGGGAAATGGTACAGTGTGATGATAAAAGTAACAGGTTTCCTCCGTTTTATTTTCATTACAAGCTATACAACAAAATTGGCCTATACAAATAGCCAGTGTACAAAACATGCATTCATAAATAAAAAATGACATATTCACGAAAAAGCGAAAACATGCATTTTATTTGTTTATTCCTATGAATGTTTCTTTGTCCCAAAATAATAATAATAATAATAAAACTGTATGATTGTGAATAAATCTATCTTTTGTCATTATTGTTCTCGTATTAATATAAACACATTCCAAATTCATCCAAGGTTTTCCTTCATATATTCACATTTTATGTACAGTTTTAGATAATGTTTTTATCTAAAAGGTATGTTGCAAATGCTTTGCTGCAGTTTATTTTTACAAGCACATTTGTCCATAATAGATTTTTATGAGCAGCTGTTTAACCTTATCAAGATTTGTTATTAATAATATACTTATTGCAAAATAATAACTACAAGCTCAAATTACAGTTTGTAAACACAACAACACACTCTTTAGGTCTGAGAAGAGTCTTATATTTCTTACATTAAAGCCAGTGACATGTATTGCCATATATGACGATATATTTGTCAGTTGTTGATTAAAACATTTATCAAATAAAAACTACTTTATATATAATAAACGTAGACACAGAGAGAGAGAAAAAAATGAATTAAAATGCATTACGCTATTTTTGTGGGTGGTAAGTGTCAAGCGTCAGGGTGTTGTAACTATCAAAACTTATCAAATATTATTATGCCAAACTGTTAAGTAGTTTGGTATAATTTGCACATTTAATATTTTATACTTAATGTTTTATTTAAAATAATAAAGTAATAATAAACCCGATTCGTACACCATTAGTTCAACTTTTGTGTTTTTATTAATTTTTTTAATATATAGAACCATTGTGAATACAAACATTATATTTGTACAAGAACTTTCATCTTCTTGGATGTCCTTATTTGTCATTGTCCCACAACAAAACACTTAAAACAATTGTATCATAGCTGACAAAAAAGGCGAGCGTCAATGGACTTTAATCCCATATATACACATTTATAAAAGAAAACAGAATATCCAGGTGCCATTACCATTTTTACAGTATGATACATTCAAGTATATGCCCAGATATTCATATCACATTGTCCCTCAACATCCTGTAGATTGCACTGAACCAAATGAAGCTGAATAACGTACATGTAGCTCCTACTCTCATGCAAATGAGCACGTAACATATGTATTGTGAATGTATTACGAGTCTTTCTCAATGCATTATTATTTTCAATGACTGAATGTTGACTTAAGCCCAGCTTGATATTATTATCCCAAAGGATTCCTCCTCTGATTGACTATATCAGCGATTGGTTTCATTGTAACATGAGCTCACTTCACACAAATAAACAAGGACAAACCTAAAAAAAATAAAGCAAATTTCTACAAAAAGTGCTTCAATCTTTGGCAAAATTTAAAAAAAAAGAAAGGCAACTGGGAAAAAGAATTAAAATAAGACATTCTAATTTAACTACTGAGTGTGCATTGAGTGTTTCACGTCGATACTGATTTTGTAGTTTAACCATATTTCTCATCTATAGTCTCACAGCGTAGTGTACATTACAATGATGTTGCATTGCTCAGTGATTTATTGCATTTGCTCTAAGACTTCTTTACAATAACTGCCTTTAAGTAGTACAGTAACTATTTAAAGGAATAGTTCACCTTAAAAAAAAAACGGTCTTCATTTACATAACCTCATTTTTGGTTTTCGTGGAACAAAAAAAGCTTCATGCATCTCTTTTCCCTACAACAACATTCAAAGTGACCACATTCGTCGAGCTCCAAAATGGACAGAGAACACAATCCTATGCGTGTAATACACTATATTCCAAGACTGTCAATGTCACATAATACGTTTCTGTGAGAATCAGATTGAAATTTAGGTCAATTTAGGCCCAAAAGCTCAAAAATCTCATTCTTGTATTCAAACTGGTAAGTTGTGTTCGTTTGCGACAAATACAAAAACCAACAGTGTTTGGCTGAACCTCATGCAAACAGTTTAAAGGAACACGCCACTATTTTTGAAAATAGGCTCATTTTCCAACTCCCCTAGAGTTAAATAGCTGAGTTTTACCGTTTTCGAATCCATTCAGCACATCTCCGGGTCTGGCGGTAGCACTTTTAGCTTAGCTTAGCATAGATCATTGAATCTTATTAGACCGTTAGCAATGATATTACACAGCACCTGAAATAGGCTAACTTCCGTCAACATAGCCAACGTGACCACCTGCTTGCACAGGGAGCGTGCTGGGGATTATTTTCAGGCACTACGTAATATCATTGTGTCTGCTGCACCCATGGTACGGCAGCAAAGTTCCTTTATTATACCTTGAGTATAGTTCCTAGCCATATCGGCCATAGAAAATTTTTAATTTTCCGTCGGTCTTAGTACACGATGTAACTACAGAAGAGTCAAGTTTTAAATAGGAAAAATAAAGAAACTCTTTAGTCATTTTTTAGTGAGATGCTAACGGTCTAATCAGATTCAAAGATCTATGCTAAGCTACAGCTAAAAGAGCTACCACCAGACCTGGAGATCGGCTTAATGGATTCGAAAATATCTGATATTGGTGGTCACTATGAACTGTCTTTGTGTTGACTGAGCTGGATGCAGATTCTTCAAACTTTGCTCCTCATGTTCCACAAAACAAATCCATACTGGTTTTGGAACAACCTTAGGGTGAGTACACCATGACAGACATTAAATCTTTGGTGATTATGTCTATAGTAACCTGTCTTCTTTGTTTAAGTGCCCTTATTATGGATTTTTGAAAATGACCTTTCATGCAGTGTGTAACAGCTATAAGTGAATGAAAACATCATGCAAAGTTTAAAATCTGAAAGTGCACCTTGTATAACGTTATCGTCTCTCAAACGAAAGAGACGACTCTGAATCATTGAAACGAGTCGTTTTTAAAACGAATCTCAAGCCGTTTCATGTTGACGTCAACATGAAACATTAGCATATTCCCCGCCCACTTCTTGGTCTTTTCACGTTGGTCTGAATGAAAATGCAAATGCATTCTTTGCCACTAGGTGCCGCTTCTGGAGCAGTAAAAATAGCTGTTTCCACGGTAACGCTCTACACAAAGCAGCACTGCGCTCACAAACGCTGCTTTATCACAGCGTACAGGCGAGATGACATTAAAATGAGACCAATCACCGCAGATTAACGTCACGCAAAGAAGGGGTTTGGAAAAATGAGTCATTAAACTAATTGTTTGGGAGTCCTTGAGCAAGTAAGGTAAAAATAATTGCATATTATAAGACAATGAAAGTGTTTTTTGACCTTGCATGCATGTCGTCCTGTTGTTGGGGACTCCCAAAACCAAAATATGAACCTTTCATTACCCATAATAGGGGCACTTTAATGTTCAAGAAAATAAGCATGGTTGGAAAGATAATGAGACCATAGTTACAGGTTTCTGGAATTGCACAGTATAATGCTAGGTGAAAAGTAAAAAATGTGAACAAACCTTTTATTGCATTATAGCACTTGATCCTTGATCTCATCTGAGGAGTAAACGTATCGTAAGTGCACGTAAAGAAACGAGTCTATACAGCCGATTCGCTTGAAAAGAAGAATGGATACACGGACTAGGTGCTCCCACAGGAGACATCTCAAGAGCTAAAGCAAAGATGAAAATGGCTGTTGAAGATGGTTTGTAGATCTGCACACTGATGCTGATGTCTGGAGATGAGACGGTAGTTCTGGCACTTCAGTCCTATCAGATACTGTCATAATCAGAGTCCTGTCGACTGCTGATAACGCCCCACTCCACCACAAAGAAAGTAATGGTGCCCAGGAAGCCCACCAGCACCATGATGAGCAGCTGCCAGTGGAGGAGAAGGTAGTTGCTGTAGAAGAAGGCCACCGCAGCTGTGATGGACTGCAGAGAAAGGAGGAAACGTTGAAACGTCATGGGCCAAAAACACATACTACTCAATAAACAGATTTGTGGTCAATAAACTTGGGTTTTTCCTGTGACTGATTCTTAAATCTCATAAAACCATAGAATATACTTATACACTACATATATATCAATCTATATTATATATATATACACAGACACTACACTGTCTTACACACGTTTTTTATATTTTATATATATATATATATATTTGTTTTTTTCCTGCAAAATTTATATACAATCCAACCTGTAAATACATCATGGCATTTTATACTGCTTTTATTTTATTCTGATTTCAATACTGTAACACATACATACATATAATGGGAGTTGGAGGGGAAAGAAAATTCCATTACGCAAAAATTTTAATGATCATAAAAATCATTTTCTCTAAGAATAACAGAAATGTCTTATTTACATGAGGGGTGACCACTTAGGACAAGGTGAAACTGTCAAATACAAATATATTCCTGCAAAGAATATACATTTACTATAAAAAAAAATTTCCCAAAATATATTTAATACATATTTCTTAAATGTTTTCAAGTAAATGGGTGAATCTCATAAAACCCCAACAACATGAACAAATGATCACCCCAAAATCAAAAAAGGACAGAAATAAACTTCTTTAAAAAAAAAAAATTGTTTTAGCTTAAGGTGCCAATAATCTCTATAGGGTTCTTTTTAGGACCATTATGTTCATGCCACAAAATGTTAAAAAAATATTTTACACAATATATATCTGCAAAAACATATGGAAGATGTATTCTGCCTTTAATTTTTAATTTATTCTCATAAAAAAAAAAGTTGTTAAAAACCTAATTAAGACAAATGGAAATGGGGGTATCATGCAAAAAATTTTAAACATCTCATAATACGAAAAAATCATAAAAATAGACTTAATTGTTTTTAATTATATATTTGGGTGAAAAATATGACCCAGCCATGTTTCCATAGGATTTTTATATCAAACAATTTAATGACTTCTGATGTTAACAATTAAAACACTTTAACAAAAGGAAGGTTCAAACCTGTACAAATTTAAAGACAGCAAATGCTGAGGCACTGTCGTCCCGGAACAAGAAGCCCACAATGCTGATGAGCTGAGTGTTGAAACAACTATCACCCAGACCCAGCAGGAAACTGCATATCAGCGCCACAGTCACACTGACAGAACAAGCCAGAAAAGGGTTAATATACAGCTAGAGCATCTTTATGTCTGACTCTATTCTCAATGCTCATCCTTGTTGGAAAGTCCAGTACTGTAACTGTTGTATCTTACCTGGGTTGGATAAAAGCCTGCATTTGTGTGCCTTCCTCTGGGGCCACGGGAGCATCACTGGCTATGTTGAGGAAGATGAGGTAGAATGCCACAATATGGGTAAACAGCCCCAAAAACACCACCGGGTTTCTGCCGAAACGATTACACTTATCCAGAATCCCAAATACTCCTCCTCCTAGTTAAGCAGAGAGAACAGTTTATTACATTTGCCATGTTTACAGAGAACTTAAGCACAATGGTTGTAATGCACTGACTTACCAAGTATTTCACCAACACCAATCAAAATTCCAGAGAGACCGATAAGACCCTTGGCGTCAGGTCCAAATTGAGTCATGGCCCCTAAACATGTCCCATACACCCCACTGTAAAAGGTGAGCTCGAGACCTGGACAGACAGGCGACCACATTGTATCAACATTACAGTTCAGCTCGATTCAAATGTTCATAATATGTTCATGTCACTATAATGCTATATACAGTATATCACAATATAGTTTTTTTGATCCATGTAGTAATGTTTACATTTGGATAATCCAGTGATTTAGATGCTTTGCAAAAATATACTTTTTTTTATTTATGTGGTACTTGATGGACACAAACCAAAAGAAAAGACACTTAACAATTCTTGTAAAAAAAAAAAACTGTTAAAAAAAACAAGACTCAAAACAGTAAAACTTATATTACATATTATATAGTATATTATTATTAATATTATTAATTACACATTATTAGTGTCTAAAATAACAGATCTCCCCACGCTTCTGTTTTGGCCCTTTCTATCATAATCGCTACCGACACAAATTCGATATAATATTATTATTATTAATTATAGTTCTGCCAAACGATTATCACATCCAAAATAAACGTTTTGTTTACATAATATATGTGTGTGTACTGTGTATATTTATTATGTATATATAAATACAAACTCATGCATGTATATATTTAAGAAAAATATGTTGTTTATGTATTAAATATATTTATATACAATATAAAATATAATAATATAAATATATATACACATGTAAATATTTTAAATATATACTGTATGTGTGTGTATCTATATATACATAATAAATATACACAGTACACACATGTATTATGTAAATAAAAACTTTTATTTTAGATGTGATTAATCACGATTGATTGACAGCACTAATTATTCTTATTCTTATTATAAATACATTATTAGCATCTAAAAGAACAAATCTTAAAAGTCGACGAAAGGTGTCCCCCCCAAGGTTCTGTTTTGGGCCCTCTTCTTTTTATCTGCCATTATGGTGTGAATTACCACGGCTACCAACCACACAGATTTTCCTTTGAGGGACTGAACTTACCAGAATATGCAAAGGGATGCTAGTAAAAGACCTCTCTGTTGGTCCAGCTGGGATCTGTATGGACTCAAATCTGGGGTGAAATAACATCCGGTTCGTTAGAGAGTAGCAGCGCAAGACTGTAAAGGGTCTATGCGGATATGGTGGACACAAACGCTGCATTCTGACAAAGCTTGAAGTCCTAGGGGGGTGTGAGTATATATTTGGGGACCGCTCTGCCTAGCGTTGTAATCGCTACGGACCTATCGACATTTCCTGACTCAGCATTAAACAGACAATCTGATAAAGATGGACTTAAGAGAAACAAGAATAGGAAACAAGGCAAAGGAAAAAATACACAATAAAATATGATTAAACCAGTCCAGAAAAATGTCTTGACTTGCATAAAAATATGCACTTACACCACAGAGCTACTATCAGAGATGTCTGCTGGTAGTAGTGACTCAGAGGCATCAGTAGGTGCAGGTTCAGGGTCTGGCCGCTGGATCAGGAAAAAAAGGAAGCTGCCCACCAGGCTGATGACCGTTAGTGAGATGAAAACCGTCTGGCGGTCCTTATCTGACACCAAGAAACAACATTTTTCAGCTTTATTTGACTAGAGACCCATGTTATAATTCTGTCTAAACTGATTTTGCATTGATGCTTCTTTTACAGTATCTTTATGTTATATGAAATAAGCAAACAATTAATTTATTTAAACCAATAATTACTGTTACAATAAAAAAACTCACATTTTTACACACATTATGGCTGTCCTACAGTTGTGGGCGATATCCACCAAATTGGCCAGACCAGTTTATTATATAAAATATACTCACTTGTTATGTGACTCTTGCCACGCCAGGCAAAAAATATGTAGAGATTACCAAAGAATAAGCTGTGAATAAAAGAGAATCAATGAATCATTGTTCCTCTTGTTCCTTCTACACATACTTGCCATACAATGGCAACAAGCAAGATGTACCTAAACTGCATCAATGCCCAAAATATTCCACTGTTTCTTCCAATGGTGGAATCTTTGGAGTTGATGGTGAGCAGATTCCCCTGGGCCGTCCAGAGCACTGCGAGACACAAAGTTAGCTTTAGAGAATGTGTGGCTACATAATATGCTTTCACAACTTAACAGATAATGATATCCCACCTGCAGCTGCGATTCCGAGCAACACGGATAAAGTGTAGAATGAGGAGGTGTACGGATGAATGAAAACAGCAATATAACCACTAAAAGAGAGCACAGATTGAGTCTTTTTAATAAAAACTTTATCATAAATACTAAGAAAATTGCTCATTTATTACTAAATGTATACTACTATACTAAATTAAATGCTTTAGGCACTTACCTGTAAACAAGTCCACTAAAAAACAAAGACAACTGAGGTCCAATGACAGCTATCACTGAAGGCGCTATAAGGTTAGACGCAGAGAATACGGCATAAATTATCGCCATGCTAGAAGAAAAGCACGAGAAGCATGTGTTAAGGGTGGTATTTTAATTAACAATGATCACCAAAGTAAATACAACATAACTGTTTCATTGTGTTTTATAGAAAAGCCAAAGTGAAAAATCATTCTACAGGTTATTACTTTTTATTTACAGAAGGGGAAACAATTGGCAATTGTAACCATTTTTCTCATAACTCATAAACAAATACAATGTCGTATATTGGTATAAAATAAACATGTGACAACAGTAATAATATGACTCAAATATTTACATTGAGAAATACTAGATCAGAGAGTTTAATTTAATCCAAGAAGAGAGAAAGTTACAATCTGCTCACTTACAATGGTTAGAGGCAACTGAAACACTTACATTAAATAATAATATTAACCCAATACATCTCACATATGTACACACCTCAAAATAATCTAATATATCTAATCTAATCTAGCTATATATTAGATTAGATTAGATATATTAGATTCTTTTGAGGTGTGTACATATGTGAGACGTATTGGGTTGATATTATTATTATTCATAATACAAAAAATTATGAATCGTTTATTTAAAGATTCATAATGTTCATTAAACAATTTAAATATTAACAACTGCTTTACAACTGCCCTAACATCATAGTCATGATAATATCCCGATAAAGGCACCAGATAAATTTTAACCACATACACACACATTTTTGTTCCCCCCCCCCCCCCCCAATTTTCACTTCCATCACAAAATACATAAATAAAAATGGCAAAATTATAAAATTTCTCATGGAAGGGAAACTCTATAGAGTCCGTGCTGAATAAATGACACAGTCACATGCCAAACGCTTACATTTCTATTTCAAAGTTCTGTGTTTTTTTGAGAACAGACAGTGCTTTTGTTATATAACCATGGTCAATGTGATTCCTGAGGTCAAAGAGAGATTCATTAGATTACAGCACAACATCAGATGACCCTGATTTTCATCCATCAACCATCATAAATCTCATTCAAAAAGGGAAGAGGCCAAAACATGTCACATGACTTGAGCAGAAATAGAGCACAGCTGTGGGATTCTGAAAGTAAAAATCCCATTCATCGCTTTTATGTGTATGTGGATATTTTACAATACACTTCTATTACAATTTTCGTAACATTTTTAATAAATGCACTTTTTACTGCCATTTTTTTGTGTCATTTGCAATTCTTATGCAATTAACTATGCATAAAAGACGTCTAGTACACAATCTCGCAATTTTATATCCTTTTCAAATCAGCATTTCTAATGTTGTGCTTCATATGGGAGCTGACTGACTGAAGTCTTTTTAATACCCATTGAAAAAAAGCGAATGAGAAAGTTACTTCTGGCACCTGAAGGCCACTGAAAAAAGTGGGTGGATAGCTCTATAAAGAATGTGGCTATGAAGGAAGAAATTAAGAAAACGAATACCTTGTGTAGCCACTTCCATGAAACTCTGTACTGTTGAAACTCTTTATTACGGTTTGCTGGAAAAAAGTGAAAATGTTGGTTTGAATACATTCTTATAAGTCTAGCCGAATCTGATGCGATAACACTCATCAGATCATGCATTTCTAAGCGTGAAAAAGCTCCAAACCCAAAATCTGATGTGATAACACTCATCAGATCATGCGTTTCTAAGCGTGAAAAAGCTCCAAACCCAAATCTGATGTGATAACGTCCATCAGATCATGCGTTTCTAAGCGTGAAAAAGCTCTAAACCCAAATCTGATGTGATAACATTCATCAGATCATGCGTTTCTAAGCGTGAAAAAGCTCTAAACCCAAATCTGATGTGATAACGTTCATCAGATCATGCGTTTCTAAGCGTGAAAAAGCTCAAAACCCAAATCTGATGTGATAACATTCATCAGATCATGCGTTTCTAAGCGTGAAAAAGCTCAAAACCCAAATCTGATGTGATAACGTCCATCAGATCATGCGTTTCTAAGCGTGAAAAAGCTCTAAACCCAAATCTGATGTGATAACATTCATCAGATCATGCGTTTCTAAGCGTGAAAAAGCTCTAAACCCAAATCTGATGTGATAACATTCATCAGATCATGCGTTTCTAAACGTGAAAAAGCTCTAAACCCAAATCTGATGTGATAACGTTCATCAGATCATGCGTTTCTAAGCGTGAAAAAGCTCAAAACCCAAATCTGATGTGATAACATTCATCAGATCATGCGTTTCTAAACGTGAAAAAGCTCTAAACCCAAATCTGATGTGATAACATTCATCAGATCATGCGTTTCTAAACGTGAAAAAGCTCTAAACCCAAATCTGATGTGATAACATTCATCAGATCATGCGTTTCTAAACGTGAAAAAGCTCTAAACCCAAATCTGATGTGATAACATTCATCAGATCATGCGTTTCTAAACGTGAAAAAGCTCTAAACCCAAATCTGATGTGATAACATTCATCAGATCATGCGTTTCTAAGCGTGAAAAAGCTCTAAACCCAAATCTGATGTGATAACATTCATCAGATCATGCGTTTCTAAGCGTGAAAAAGCTCTAAACCCAAATCTGATGTGATAACATTCATCAGATCATGCGTTTCTAAACGTGAAAAAGCTCTAAACCCAAATCTGATGTGATAACATTCATCAGATCATGCGTTTCTAAACGTGAAAAAGCTCTAAACCCAAATCTGATGTGATAACATTCATCAGATCATGCGTTTCTAAGCGTGAAAAAGCTCTAAACCCAAATCTGATGTGATAACGTTCATCAGATCATGCGTTTCTAAGCGTGAAAAAGCTCTAAACCCAAATCTGATGTTATAACACTCATCAGATCATGCGTTTCTAAGCGTGAAAAAGCTCTAAACCCAAATCTGATGTGATAACGTTCATCAGATCATGCGTTTCTAAGCGTGAAAAAGCTCTAAACCCAAATCTGATGTGATAACATTCATCAGATCATGCGTTTCTAAGCGTGAAAAAGCTCTAAACCCAAATCTGATGTGATAACGTTCATCAGATCATGCGTTTCTAAGCGTGAAAAAGCTCAAAACCCAAATCTGATGTGATAACATTCATCAGATCATGCGTTTCTAAGCGTGAAAAAGCTCAAAACCCAAATCTGATGTGATAACATTCATCAGATCATGCGTTTCTAAACGTGAAAAAGCTCTAAACCCAAATCTGATGTGATAACATTCATCAGATCATGCGTTTCTAAGCGTGAAAAAGCTCTAAACCCAAATCTGATGTGATAACGTTCATCAGATCATGCGTTTCTAAGCGTGAAAAAGCTCTAAACCCAAATCTGATGTGATAACATTCATCAGATCATGCGTTTCTAAGCGTGAAAAAGCTCTAAACCCAAATCTGATGTGATAACATTCATCAGATCATGCGTTTCTAAGCGTGAAAAAGCTCTAAACCCAAATCTGATGTGATAACATTCATCAGATCATGCGTTTCTAAGCGTGAAAAAGCTCTAAACCCAAATCTGATGTGATAACGTTCATCAGATCATGCGTTTCTAAGCGTGAAAAAGCTCTAAACCCAAATCTGATGTTATAACACTCATCAGATCATGCGTTTCTAAGCGTGAAAAAGCTCAAAACCCAAATCTGATGTGATAACGTCCATCAGATCATGCGTTTCTAAGCGTGAAAAAGCTCAAAACCCAAATCTGATGTGATAACATTCATCAGATCATGCGTTTCTAAACGTGAAAAAGCTCTAAACCCAAATCTGATGTGATAACATTCATCAGATCATGCGTTTCTAAGCGTGAAAAAGCTCAAAACCCAAATCTGATGTGATAACATTCATCAGATCATGCGTTTCTAAGCGTGAAAAAGCTCTAAACCCAAATCTGATGTGATAACATTCATCAGATCATGCGTTTCTAAGCGTGAAAAAGCTCAAAACCCAAATCTGATGTGATAACATTCATCAGATCATGCGTTTCTAAGCGTGAAAAAGCTCTAAACCCAAATCTGATGTGATAACATTAATCAGATCATGCATTTCTAAGCGTGAAAAAGCTCAAAACCCAAATCTGATGTGATAACATTCATCAGATCATGCATTTCTAAACGTGAAAAAGCTCAAAACCCAAATCTGATGTGATAACATTAATCAGATCATGCATTTCTAAGCGTGAAAAAGCTCAAAACCCAAATCTGATGTGATAACATTCATCAGATCATGCATTTCTAAACGTGAAAAAGCTCAAAACCCAAATCTGATGTGATAACATTCATCAGATCATGCATTTCTAAACGTGAAAAAGCTCAAAACCCAAATCTGATGTGATAAAAAATCGAAAAAAAAACAAATAGAAAAGAAAGATAATAACCAACGTTCATCAGATCATGCGTTTCTAAGCGTGAAAAAGCTCCAAACCCAAATCTGATGTGATAACATTCATCAGATCATGCGTTTCTAAACGTGAAAAAGCTCAAAACCCAAATCTGATGTGATAACATTCATCAGATCATGCGTTTCTAAACGTGAAAAAGCTCAAAACCCAAATCTGATGTGATAACATTCATCAGATCATGCATTTCTAAACGTGAAAAAGCTCAAAACCCAAATCTGATGTGATAACATTCATCAGATCATGCGTTTCTAAACGTGAAAAAGCTCTAAACCCAAATCTGATGTGATAACATTCATCAGATCATGCGTTTCTAAGCGTGAAAAAGCTCTAAACCCAAATCTGATGTGATAACGTTCATCAGATCATGCGTTTCTAAGCGTGAAAAAGCTCTAAACCCAAATCTGATGTGATAACGTTCATCAGATCATGCGTTTCTAAGCGTGAAAAAGCTCTAAACCCAAATCTGATGTGATAACGTTCATCAGATCATGCGTTTCTAAGCGTGAAAAAGCTCTAAACCCAAATCTGATGTGATAACGTTCATCAGATCATGCGTTTCTAAGCGTGAAAAAGCTCTAAACCCAAATCTGATGTGATAACGTTCATCAGATCATGCGTTTCTAAGCGTGAAAAAGCTCTAAACCCAAATCTGATGTTATAACACTCATCAGATCATGCGTTTCTAAGCGTGAAAAAGCTCTAAACCCAAATCTGATGTGATAACATTCATCAGATCATGCGTTTCTAAGCGTGAAAAAGCTCCAAACCCAAATCTGATGTGATAACATTAATCAGATCATGCATTTCTAAGCGTGAAAAAGCTCAAAACCCAAATCTGATGTGATAACATTCATCAGATCATGCGTTTCTAAGCGTGAAAAAGCTCTAAACCCAAATCTGATGTTATAACACTCATCAGATCATGCGTTTCTAAGCGTGAAAAAGCTCTAAACCCAAATCTGATGTGATAACATTCATCAGATCATGCGTTTCTAAGCGTGAAAAAGCTCTAAACCCAAATCTGATGTGATAACGTTCATCAGATCATGCGTTTCTAAGCGTGAAAAAGCTCTAAACCCAAATCTGATGTGATAACGTTCATCAGATCATGCGTTTCTAAGCGTGAAAAAGCTCTAAACCCAAATCTGATGTGATAACGTTCATCAGATCATGCGTTTCTAAGCGTGAAAAAGCTCTAAACCCAAATCTGATGTGATAACGTTCATCAGATCATGCGTTTCTAAGCGTGAAAAAGCTCTAAACCCAAATCTGATGTGATAACGTTCATCAGATCATGCGTTTCTAAGCGTGAAAAAGCTCTAAACCCAAATCTGATGTGATAACATTAATCAGATCATGCATTTCTAAGCGTGAAAAAGCTCAAAACCCAAATCTGATGTGATAACATTAATCAGATCATGCATTTCTAAGCGTGAAAAAGCTCCAAACCCAAATCTGATGTGATAACATTAATCAGATCATGCATTTCTAAGCGTGAAAAAGCTCCAAACCCAAATCTGATGTGATAACATTCATCAGATCATGCGTTTCTAAGCGTGAAAAAGCTCTAAACCCAAATCTGATGTGATAACGTTCATCAGATCATGCGTTTCTAAGCGTGAAAAAGCTCTAAACCCAAATCTGATGTGATAACATTCATCAGATCATGCGTTTCTAAGCGTGAAAAAGCTCTAAACCCAAATCTGATGTGATAACGTTCATCAGATCATGCGTTTCTAAGCGTGAAAAAGCTCTAAACCCAAATCTGATGTGATAACATTAATCAGATCATGCATTTCTAAGCGTGAAAAAGCTCAAAACCCAAATCTGATGTGATAACATTAATCAGATCATGCATTTCTAAGCGTGAAAAAGCTCAAAACCCAAATCTGATGTGATAACATTCATCAGATCATGCGTTTCTAAGCGTGAAAAAGCTCTAAACCCAAATCTGATGTGATAACATTCATCAGATCATGCGTTTCTAAGCGTGAAAAAGCTCTAAACCCAAATCTGATGTGATAACATTCATCAGATCATGCGTTTCTAAGCGTGAAAAAGCTCAAAACCCAAATCTGATGTGATAACATTCATCAGATCATGCGTTTCTAAACGTGAAAAAGCTCTAAACCCAAATCTGATGTGATAACATTCATCAGATCATGCGTTTCTAAACGTGAAAAAGCTCTAAACCCAAATCTGATGTGATAACATTCATCAGATCATGCGTTTCTAAACGTGAAAAAGCTCTAAACCCAAATCTGATGTGATAACGTTCATCAGATCATGCGTTTCTAAGCGTGAAAAAGCTCTAAACCCAAATCTGATGTTATAACACTCATCAGATCATGCGTTTCTAAGCGTGAAAAAGCTCAAAACCCAAATCTGATGTGATAACATTCATCAGATCATGCGTTTCTAAGCGTGAAAAAGCTCTAAACCCAAATCTGATGTGATAACATTCATCAGATCATGCGTTTCTAAACGTGAAAAAGCTCTAAACCCAAATCTGATGTGATAACGTTCATCAGATCATGCGTTTCTAAGCGTGAAAAAGCTCTAAACCCAAATCTGATGTGATAACGTTCATCAGATCATGCGTTTCTAAGCGTGAAAAAGCTCTAAACCCAAATCTGATGTGATAACGTTCATCAGATCATGCGTTGCCTAAACGTGAAAAAGCTCAAAACCCAAATCTGATGTGATAACATTCATCAGATCATGCGTTTCTAAGCGTGAAAAAGCTCTAAACCCAAATCTGATGTGATAACATTCATCAGATCATGCGTTTCTAAACGTGAAAAAGCTCTAAACCCAAATCTGATGTGATAACATTCATCAGATCATGCGTTTCTAAGCGTGAAAAAGCTCTAAACCCAAATCTGATGTGATAACATTCATCAGATCATGCATTTCTAAACGTGAAAAAGCTCAAAACCCAAATCTGATGTGATAACATTCATCAGATCATGCGTTTCTAAGCGTGAAAAAGCTCTAAACCCAAATCTGATGTGATAACATTCATCAGATCATGCATTTCTAAACGTGAAAAAGCTCAAAACCCAAATCTGATGTGATAACATTCATCAGATCATGCGTTTCTAAGCGTGAAAAAGCTCAAAACCCAAATCTGATGTGATAACATTAATCAGATCATGCATTTCTAAGCGTGAAAAAGCTCAAAACCCAAATCTGATGTGATAACATTCATCAGATCATGCGTTTCTAAACGTGAAAAAGCTCAAAACCTACTTCAATATTCCCGCAGGTGCCGAAGGCAGTAAACATAACCATGAACCCCAAGCCCAGGATTATGATGTTCAGCAGGGTCTTTCCTTCTGGACTCATGTTGGCTTACAGTCTTTAGCTCGATGACAACCTGAGACTAGTGAACACACAAAAGCATCACAGTCAAGTGGCACCTGGTTAAAAACACCTGGTTAAACCTGCCCACAACTGGTTTAAAACCTGACCATGCTATTTTTTCTATATGTTTTTTCTATAACAGCTCTGAAGGACGTTCATTTATACCGAAACAGTTATTGTACAGCATGTGTGATGGGAATAAATCATGTTTTTCATTAAATAATGTCTCATATCATATCATATCTCATATCATTTAGACTGAATGCAACCTACTGCAATGATAACTGTGCTCAGTAAACTTACCGACTACTTGGGTGCGCTGATGTAAACAGCTAATTCATAATGTGAACACCTGTTTCGATATGAGGGGGGAAACAGTGCGTAAAGCTGGTTAACGTAAAGATACATTCGTTTCCGACTTGTCGCTGTCTGTATCTGAAATAAAAAATGTCGGTCATGTGACATCTATCAGCTGGCGGTGACGTCACAGCCAGCCTCCACCAACTGAATTGTGGGTAGTGTAGTTTTTCCGTACGTCAGTACTGGAATTCAAATATTTATTAAAAGCATATAGTTAAACTGTTTAAGTTAGATATCATTTAGAGTATTTCTGAATGTGTCTTGTTGGTGAAGTGTATAGTCAGTAGAGCAAGCACAAACTCTCACATAGTCCTTATTTAGTCATCTATATATTTATAAATAAATAAAAAAAGAGGGTTACAAAGTCACGTTTCGATGTGTGTAATTTCAAATGATGTTAACCTTACCTAACCCTGTACATTTAAAAACAACTTTAAACTTACTTCAGAAATTTTAAAAAGGGATCAATATAAACTGTATTTTAACTATTCATTAAACTAATCATTAAAAAGCTTTGCATTTATTTTGGCTTTGTACTTATTCAGCTATATTTGAGATACAGAAAGTGTTCCCAGATGAGGCTCTCACTTTTATGTAAAAAATATACTTTTTGGCTTCACTGAATATTATAAAGAGGATTAAAAATGATTTTATTTAATTCGTTTACTCATATATTTTGACCAAATTTCACATGTACAAATTCAAGTTGTTGACTGTTATCTGATATTTTATGCCCCATTGTTCCATTTGCATGATCTTTATTTATTTATGTATAAATACTTGTATAATGTTCAGTATCTGCATTTGAACGAAAGTGCATGTATAATGTTTATTCAATAAAAAAGCAATGGCAATTAGAAATTCTAATTTGTAACCCCCCCCCCCCCAGCACTTATATTGATAAGTGAAAACTGATATTTTATGAATATGCTATGCTATGGCCTCTGTATAGAGGACATCAGGACTCAATAAAAAGTAAATAAATAAAAAGACATGAATAGGCAAAAAACTAATTTTAAAATCACCAATGCATTTTTATGTTTCAGGATTTTAGATTTCAGGACGAAGTCTGCTGGGGAAGAAGGGCCTGCATCCTAAAGCTCTTCATAGGTAAGAACACACAACACCTACCTGAGTTACAATTCACTGGAATAATGTGCAGGAATGTAATTCAGACTTGCAGATGCATTGGTAAAAATTGGACTTGCACAGCAGGTTTTCGTTCTGCTTTGACAATGCTGTGAATGGTGTTGAACTCAATGTGGAATAGTTGCCTCCAAGCTGCTGAATCCAGTATGGCAATGTAAAAGCAGGGCTGTGTGGTGCAGTTTGAGCTGGTAGAGGTGTACGTGATCCAGCTACCTGCTCCTGCTGGGGTTGCTTTGAAGCAGATGGGTGTTTTGGTGGTGCTGAGTTACGTGTACGAGACGATGGCCAGACAGGTGCCAGGTGTTGGCTGTCCATTTGCTTACTTAACGGATTAGCTCACTCGCAGAATAAAAATGTCCTGACATTTACTCATCGCAGCAAGAGGACGTGCATAGTCGATTTTTCTGATCAAGTTTTTTGAGGAAAATCATTCGAGGAGTTTCTCCACTGTAGTGGACTTCAAAGGGGACCAACAGGTTGAAGGCCACATTTTCAGTTTCAATGCAGCTTCAAGGGCTCCACACAATCCAGCCGAGCATAAGGGTCTTACATAACAAACGTTGAAAACGTCATTTTCTCAAAAAAAATCAAAATGAAAGATTTATATAGCGTTTGAAGACCACAAATGGCTTGTCTTGGCACTAGGCTCAGGTGTTCACGCTTCACAGCATTATAAAAAATTGAAAAAACATAGAGTCAGCCTTTGTACAGGTCACACGGCTTTAAGCGGAAGTACCGAAAAAAAAAAAAAAAAGAAAAAAACCGAAAAAAAACATCAAAAAACAAAAAAACCAGTGGTGTTACACAGCGATACATGTCTATAGAAAGTCTAAATGCCCTTTACACAAAAAGGTAAAACATCAAGTCAGACGATTTGAAGTTGGAGCGAAATGGAGTTTTCGCCCTAGGCCTTACTTTTGAACGCAGAGTAACGACAGTACGAAGACACCATATCGGCAGAGCTAAGTTTAGTTCCCCAGAAACACCAAACCCAACGCAAGCAATTATTGTGGTTAAATTTATATAAACTCACAACCTAATTTATTTTCGACTGAAGAAAGAACGACATGAACATCTTGGATGACATGGGGGTGAATAAATTAATTAAATTTTTATTCAGGAGTGAAATAATCCTTTAAAGCTGAAAATGTGAATAAACATAATAATTGCATTATGGCATGAGTAAATTGTATGTCCTAGACATTGTGGCTCACCCTTTAACAAAAACCCACCAATTCACTATCTGAGCAAATTAGAATACTTCATAAGACCAATAAAAAAACATTTTTTATGAATTGTTGGCCTTCTGGAAAGTAATGTTCATTTACTGTACATGTACTCAAATACTTGGTAGGGGCTCCTTTTGCATGAATTACAACTGTCCTCAATTCGGCGTGGTCCACGGGGGGGGGGGGGGGGGGTTGAGGTGATCATTTGTGGCACTGGCGAGGTGGTATGGAAGCCCAGGTTTCTTTAGCAGTGGCCTTCAGCTCATCTGCATTTTTTGGTCTCTTGTTTCTCATTTTCCTCTTGACAATACCCCATAGATTCTCTATGGGGTTCAGGTCTGGTGAGTTGGCCGGCCAGTCAAGCACACCAACACCATGAACATTTAACCAACTTTTGGTGCTTTTAACAGTGTGGGCAGGTATCAAATCCTGCTGGAAAATGAAATCATCATCTCCATAAAGCTTGTCAACAGATGAAAGCATGAAGTGCTCCAAATTTCTTGTAACGTGTGCAGTGACGTTGGTTTGGGTCAAAAAGCACATGGCGGTTAACACCAGCAGATGATCACTGCACGCAACTCTAAATCATCACCGACTGTGGAGAACGTAACACTGGACTTCAAACAACTTGTGCTATGAGCTTCTCCACCCTTCCTCCAGTTTCTAGGACCTTGGTTTCCAAATGAAATGTAAAACTTGCTCTCATCTGAAAAGAGTACTTTGGACTACTGGGCAACAGTCCAAGTTCTTCTTCTCCTTAGCCCAAGTAAGATGCCTCTGATGTTGTCTGTGGTTTAGGAGTGGCTTAACAAGAGGAATACGACATCTGTAGCTAAATTCCTTGACACGTCTTTGTGTGGTGGCTCTTGATGCCTTGACCCCAGCCTCAGTCCATTCCTTGTGAAGCTCACTCAAATTCTTGAATCGATTTAGCTTGACAATCCTCATAAGGCTGCGGTTCTCTCGGTTGGTTGTGCATCTTTTTCTTACACACTTTTTCCTTCCACTCAACTTTGCCGTTAGAGCCCTAAGCATTGCTTGGATACAGCACTTCTGTGAAGAGCACACAAAAAAAAAAAAGCTTCTTTGGCAATGAATGTTTGTGCTTACCCTCCTTGTGAAGGGTGTCAATTATTGTCTTCTGGACAACTGTCAGATCAGCGGTCTTCCCCTTGATTGTGTAGCCTAGTTATCCAAACTGAGAGACCATTTTGAAGGCTCAGGAAACCTTTGCATGTGTTTTGAGTTGATTAGCTGATTGGCATGTCACCATATTCTAATTTGTTGAGATAGTGAATTGGTGGGTTTTTGTTAAATGTGAGCCAAAATCCTCACAATTAAAAGAACCAAATACTTAAACTACTTCAGTCTGTGTGCAGTGAATTTATTTAATACACAATTTCACAATTTGAGTTGAATTACTAAAAATAAATGAACTTTTCCACAACATTATAACTTATTGAGATGCACCTGTACGATACCAGTCCTGATGTTAAACCATTTTATTTTGGCCTTCCGTGTGTGATATTTGGATTCTAACCCAATGTCTTGTGTATTTTTTGTGCACTAGGCGCAGTTGTCTAGCTGTTGAGTTTTGCAGGTTAGCGGTTAAGATCCGGTGTTGCAGTGCTGAGTGCTTGGCTGTTTCCGGTTTTCTCCAGATTGCAGCTGGTGCAGGCCGAGGTCAAGCAGCATCTGCAAATACATTTTTGGTGGCATAAACGCTACCATCTGACGAAGTTCTCTTATTTTGTTCCGCAGTTTGGAAAATTGGAGTATCTTAAACTATACGATGAACTTTGTTCTGTCCTTTGATTTTTGGATCTTCAATAAATCACTAGCTACTGGCATTTTGAAGTGGAGGAGGAAAATGTAGGGCAGAACTTTATCACGTCATGATGTTATGTACTAGATAGAGTTGGAAAGAATTAGAAAATGATTTTCATATTATATACAAGTTTATAAAATTCAAAACACGTTATGACGTCTTGTTATAATCATCATTTGTACAGTATGATTCCCTGGAAGCGTTGATCCAGAGAGATGCTTTTTGTTTGCATCAACTGTTTCTAATGGAACATTAATGCACTTGAGATCCCACTTGTGTATCTATGGACCAGTCTGCACTGCAAGAATAGACATGGAAAATGTGCACTGGTTTTTAAAACAATTATGAATGGAGAACCCTTTTAATATTACCCTTATCCGTTCCAAACTGTAAAATATTTTACAAGATTGCTTCAGGGTTTCTGCAGGTCTTAAAAAGTCTTAATTCATCTTTCCACAAATGAAGGCCTTATCTTAAATCGGAGCAGAAAGTACAATTCATACAGTCGTGGCATGGGATTAAATGCTGCTTGCACTGTAAAAAAAATAAACACCTTCCTTAGTATTTTTTGTCTTGTTTTCCAAAACAATCATCTGAACACCCTTAAAACAAGATACATTTGCTTACTATATATAGATATACTAGATATCTGTTCTGGTTTTAATCCTGAACTCAAAACAATCATATTGCTCATCAAGTGAATCAATGCCGATGGGGGGGGGGGGAGGGGGGGGGGGGCGGGGGGGGAGGAGGGGAGAGGGGAAGGGGGGGGGGGGGGGGGGGGGGAGGGTGATTTAGGAATTTTGAGACATTTGCACTGGAAAACAAGACAAAAATACTGAAAAAGAAAGTTATTTTTTTGCAGAAGAAACCAGTAAGTTATTTCCATATTGTAGTGGTTGGGAGTATCGACCAATCTCTTTCTCTGTTGACATTCTATTGGATCAGTTTGCTGGACACCAGACAGCCAATCAGCTTCCAAACTGACAGTACACTATGAAACAGCCAGCCAATCAGATTCTTAGATTCTCCGGCACGGGGCGGGATGTGAGCTGTTGGCACTAGCAGTTAGATTGCGCCATAAGGCGTGAAAGAAGCTTGCTGCCAGCAGGTTATCTAACTTTAGTTTATTATCCAACCCTTTACTATATCAACCGCCTCCCTCTCTGAAATAAATATAACTTCATTCCTTTATAGCGTACACCGCTGTCGGCAGCAAAACAACCGCACACACATCTACAAGTCCTCCAGTGACTGACTAGCCTCTTCAGTCTCCACAGGTTTTCATAACATAACAGCTAGCATTAGCACACGAGCTGAAACGCTGAGGAATGAACCATAAAAGTAAGAAACGGATCAGAGAGGCGAAGCGGAGCGCCAGGCCCGAGCTGAAGGACTCGAGAGACTGGACCAAACACAATTACTGCGAGAGCTTTGAGCTGTCGCACCGGACAGTGAAGGTAACGTGTAGCTCAGGCGTTACCCGTCGAGCTGGACGCCACACGTTCGCAGCAGCAGTTGTGGCTATATACGGCGTGTTGAGGTGTTTTTAGAACATTTTAGATATTTCTATTGTATAAACATACAATATCACAGAGTACCATGGGATATTATACGCACTCATGTCACTCTAAAACTGTGGTCCTCAATCAGGGGCCCCGGGGCCAACGAGGAGGCCTCAGCAAACTTACAAGTGGCCTAAAAGTGACTTGCAATGATTTATAATGAGCTGCGCTTACACTGTCGTCTTGAACTACCTCATACATCCAGGTCTTTCCAAGTTTAAAAGTGTGATTTTTGTTTTTCAGTCTATAAATTAATGTAAGGTTAATATAATTTTAAAATGCCAGGGGCCTTTTAAAAAAAAATAAAGAAATAGGAATATAATTTTTCTAGTTAGGATGAGCTTTAAAATCTTTGATTGAGTTGTAATTGGGAGAGCGAGAGAGTGGGAACCTCGAAGAATGTTAAAAGTTAAGGAATCCTGAAATGTAATTATTTTAATTGTAATTATAATTATTTTAGTTACATATTTTTATCCATAGACACTCGTACTTTCTGTAAATAATAAAAAAAAGTTTGAAAACAAGACCAAAGTACTTTGGAGACAAATATTTTGAGAGCAACTGTGTGTTATTTCTGTTTTAGAACTCAAAAAGTGAAATTTTGGTGAGTCTTAAAGCAGCTTTTTTTCATACAACAGTAGTTCTTGTGAATGTTGACCTCTAAAATGCACAAAAGCACCATTAATTGGTCACTCACTCACTCACTCACTCACACACCACTCACGCACACACTAACACACTACTCGCGCGCACAATCACCCCTCGCACACTCACTCACTCACGCACTACACTCACTTCACACAACACACTCACTCAACACGCACTCACTCACTCAAACGCACACTCATCACTCCCTCACTCACTCATCACACTCACTCATCACTAACACAATAACCGCACACAGACTCACTCACTCACACACAGACTCACACACAGACTCTCACACTCACAGACTCTCACACACAGACTCTCACACACAGACTCACTCACACTCACTGACTCACTCACTCAATCACTCACACACACACTCACTCACTCACACACTCACTCACTCACACGCACACTCACTCACACACACACAACTCACTATCACTCACTCACTCACTCACTCACCACTCACTCACTCACTCACTCACTCTCTCTCTCTTTCTCACACACACACACACACTCACTCCTCACACACTCACTCACACACACACAAACAAACAAACAAACTCACTCACTCACTCACTCACACACTAACTCACTCACACACACACTCACTCACACACACTCACTCTCTCACACACACACTCACATCTCTCTCACTCAATCTCGCACGCACGCTCTAGCACTCTCTCTCTCACTCACTCACTCACCCACTCACTCTCACTCACTCACTCACACACACTCATTCACACTCACTCTCTCACTCACACACTTACTCTCTCACTCACTCACACGCTCACTCACTCTCACTCACTCACACACTTACTCACACTCACACACTTACTCACACGCTCACTCTCACTCACTCACACACTCACTCACACGCTCTCACACACTCACTCACTCTCTCACTCAGTCACTCACTCACTCAATCTCTCTCACTCACTCACTCACTCAATTTCTCTCACTCACTCACTCACTCACTCATCACACACACACACACACACAGTGCCTCCAACTCACTCACACACACAAACACACACCCACTCACTCTCGCTCACTTACAATCAATCTCGCACGCACGCTCTCAATCACAACACACTCATCACACGCGCTCTCACTCACTCACTCAACTAACAACTTATCTCACACTCACTCACTACACTGCTCCCTCCACACTACTCACTCAATCACAAACTTACTCGCCACTAACACACACTCACCTCACTCACACCTCACTCACTCAATCCCACACACACACACAACACTCACTCACACACACACACCGACGCTCACGCACTATCACTCTCACTCACTCACACACTTACTCACTACTAACACTCACTCACTCACTCACGCACACACAAACACTCACACACACACAAACACACACAAACACACACACACACGCACTCACACACACCACACACTCACTCGCCTCACTCTCACACTCAATCTCGCACGCACGTCTCACTTCACACCACTCACTCACACGCTCTCTCACTCACTCACTCACACACTTACTCACACACACACACAACACACACAACACACACACACACACTCACACACTTACTCACTCACACTCACTCACACACACAAACACACTAAATGCTTCTTCACTCCACTCCAAACAACAAACACACACACTCACTCTAGACACGCCGCTCTTCTCACCCTCGCAGCTCTCTCACTCACTCACGCACACACACACACATTCACGCACTCACTCACTCACACACACATCACTCACACCACCACTCACTCACGCACTCACTCACTCACGCACTCACACACACACACACACAAACCCATGCTCTCCACACTCACACCACCTCCGCTTGCAAGAACACACACTCACTCAACGCTCACAGACACATGCCTCACTACTTCACACACACTCACGCAAACGCTCTCTACACACACTCAATCACTAACGCACTCACTCACTCAAACACACTCATCACCACTAAACACTCTCTCACTCACAACAATCTCACTCACTCACACACTCAACCTCACTATCACTAACACACTTCACTCACTCACTCACTCACTCACTCACTCACTCCTCACCTCATCACTCACTCACATCGCTCCAACAACACACCACACACACACACACACACACACAGTTACATTTGTGAAAAGTGGGACATCCCATAGGCGTAATGGGTTTTATACTGTACAGACCGTATATTCTATCCCCCTACACCAACCCTACTGATTAAAAAGGTCTACACACCTATTGAATTTGCTTCAGGTTAATTCAGGTTAAAGTGTAGAAACATTTTTGAGATGGTCCAGCTTCTGTTTCTGAGCCAAAGGGTCTGAATACGTATGCAATGCAATTATTTCAGTATTTTAAATTGTGAATAAACGCAAAGTTATTGCATCAGTTTTTGCTTTGTCATTATGGGGTATAGAGTGTAAACTCATGTGAAAGAAAAGCAATATAAAGCATTTTAGCATAAGGCTGAAACAGCGGGAAAAAAGTATGTTTAAAGTATGTAAATGTTACATGCAACCCTGTTTATGTTAGTGAAATTAAGGCATTTCTTTTGGACATACAGTACAGTTTTTAGTGAGTAGAACTGATTAGCTAATTTTTTGTTTCAATATCCATACCAATATCTATATAAAACAGAATGCAGACTGCATTTCATAAGCATGATATGCAATATGGATATAAGCACATTTTCTGGAGTAAAACAGCAATCCATATGCACTATTCGTGTACAAACGATACTGTTTGTGTGTGTGTGTGGGTATATATATATATATATATATATATATATATATATATATATATATATATATATATATATATATATAATATTCCGTACACCGAATATCATATATATTCAAATGCAATCATATGCATAATGTAGATGATCAAATGGATTCAACTCTCTTAGTCTATTAACTATGTATTTCACAGAAGCTACACTATGCAACTTTGATCATAAATAACAAAATGAGTTCAATCAGAGTGCCAAAATGAAAAATAAATGAATAAATAAAAGTTATAATTTTCTAAACCATGTTTTTAACCAATAACACTTTGATAACCCTACAATAATGATTTGTATTTTACAGCTGTTGGGATGAATTTTACTGGAAATTGCTTACGTATGTCATTCACCCATGCATGCCACAGAGATAAGTAGCTTTGGCTATGGAAGCTGTGGGGAGTGTGAAGCAAAGGGCAAAAAGTTACATAGTGTAGCTTAAAACGTTCACTGAGTTTAAAGGGAAACATTGTTGCAAATTAGTTGCACCTCATCCAGCGGGCACGCTTGCTGAGTGGGTATCCAGAATCAACAATTAATTGCTCATTTAAGCGCCAGTACTTGTCACCTTTGAAGAAATACATCTTCCCATTGGTCCATGTGAAAGCTGCATCAGGATTTGATGGGATGCCAGTAAACAGACGTGAAATGGGTTTGGGATAAATGCTGAGGTCATTATAAACCATTTCATCCCACTGCCAATAGCCTGAACCCTGAAAAAAAATTCAATAAATTTTAAAAGTGGTCATGCTTTCTTTGATCTTTTGACATAAATAGGTCATTGTACTATAAAAACACACTGTAGGTTTTAGAAATCAACACCTTAAGATTTTATTGAAACAGCTTTTATTGAAACCAAGCTACCAAAATGACTTATTTTGTACTTCCATGTCTTTATGATGAATGCATCAGCGCACAACTGCCTGCACAATACCTACTTCTTCATGCATGTAAGCATGCAGCACAGTAAGGTTTGCCAAGATGACCAACATAGTATAAGTGGACCAGAGCACAATGTCTGACTGAAGCAAGATCAAAGTCAATGCTTTGGCTGTGGGTAGTGTGATGCTGAGGGCAAAAAGTTACATAAGTGTAGCTTAAAACGTTCACCGAGTTTAAAGGGAAACGTTGCAAATAATAAATAGTTGCACCTCATCCAGCGGACATACTTGCTGAATCCAGAATCAACAATTAATTGCTCCCAAGCTACCAAAACGACTCATTTTGCACTTCCATGTCTTTAAGATGCTCTGGGAGACAGGAGGGACCATGACCCTGTTTGGCAACTGTGATTTTGGCCAGCTTGTGCAGGACTTGGTCTTCGCACCATCTGTAGCGGACTTGTGTCAATGTTGCTTTGCTGGCAGATAATATGTGCTGCTAGCTTGGGTTCTTGGAGTTACAAATTTGGCAGGAATCCTCCAAACCATACCACAAATGTAGGTTCCTAGGACTGGGAAGGGTGTCGTACATGGCCCGGATAGTGGAGCTCAAACTTGGTATTCTTGGTAACTAGGTTTTCTCCACATGTGATGGTCCTGTCTACAACTGGCATTCCTGAATCACTGCTTTGATCTTGTAGGTCTTCTCCACCAGTTTCTCCTCTTCTTTTTTGCGGCTCCACAGCTTGGGAGCCGATCTACATCCAAGGCCGCCCGGCCTGTCTACAGGCAACGAAACGATTTTCTTTTTTTTCCCCCTGCTGGTTCGTCAGATGACGGACTGATCTACTACCTTTGCTGCATCACTTTTGTCAGAGCAGACTTGAATGGAAAATGATTTAAACAGAACTGAGTTGGATGATGACATCAATGAATTCAATGATGAACTGCCTTCAACTGAAAAATTTGTGTTTACTATTGCCATTTTGCATTATCGACATACTATTTTCCTAATTAATGCTGCACAGTTGCTTTGACACAATCTGTATTGAAACCAGCGCTAATAAAATAAAGGTGGACTAGACTTTGAACCCCATGGAGATTGGACAGTGCATTAAGAGAGTCTCTAGCTTAACAAAAGCCCCAAACTTTCATGGTTTTTATCCAGGGATTGTTGTTGAAAAGATTATAAAGGTAAAATTAATAGGGGACCTATTATGCAAAACTCACTTTTATAAGGTGTTTGAACACAGTATGTGACTGCAGTGTGTGAAAACAACCAGCCTATAACGGTACAAATCAACCCACTCATTTTTTATAATCCCAATAAATGATTAACAGTTTCTGTACACTAGCGTGTAAGAGGACTGTAATCATTTATTGGAATTATAAAAAACATGAGTGGGTGGATGTTTTTTTCCATCATGGCTTGTCACTGTAGCGGAGAAAATCCCGCCATTTGTTACGATTCTTGCCCCAATTAGCACACACAGCCCTGAGTAGACGCAGACGTACACCATGTTGTAGCTGCTGGGATATACAATGTCAGCGCAAAGAGCATTAAAGTGTTGTGTGTGGATTGGTGTTCGTTCCTGTATGCAAAGAGCATCAGATCTTGGAAGCTCCACCCTCTCTGAAACAAGGGGGCGGAGGGCACAACTCATTTGCATTTTAAAGGGACAAACACCAAAAAAACGTGCGGCGGTTTTGGCTCAGACTCTTAAAAAAAAAAAAAGGTGGTGATTTTAAAAAGCATAAAAATTATCCATGGGGTGGTATTTGACAAGACTTCATAAACACACTCTGGGGACATCAGAGACTTTTTTTACATCTTGTAAAGAGGGACATAACAGGACACCTTTAAAACAAAATAAATGAAATTCTATGAATAAGTTTCTTGTTTTTAGGCATTAAATCAACTTAATACCAAGCATTTTCTAATTCACAAATTTACTCTTTTTTTTTTTTACACACAAGACTTGTATGCAGAACAAATTTTAAGAGAGACGAAAGTTGTGTAGTGCTGTAGGTCCCCACAACTGGAGCTAAGAACCACTGACCTAACTAGAAAATGGTAAAGGTATGTTCTGTATGAACAAAAGTGTTTGTTTATATAGAGAGAACTTTGTACAGACATGAGGGCTTAAGAATTTATCATGAATTTTTGCTTGATTTTATTTCTCTTAAGCATAGGTTGTGTATAGTAGTTAAAATCTCACTATACCTTAAAGAAAAATATTTTCTTGTTCTTCTCATGATACAAAGCAGCGTCAATGTTGGCAGGGATTCTTTTTAGTGGTTTGGGGTATCGATAGTCAAGGCGGTAATTTGTGAACCTCCAGACTTTTTCACCTGTGAAAGAGGAGATGGTGGGTAGAAGAGATTTTTTTATACTGCAGTTAAGTACATTTGTAAATCTGTATTTTTCCATCTTAAAAATATCGCAGCTATGACATATGCTCTCAATATAAAATATCCAATGCATAAAAGTTAACATCTCCCATAACATCCGATGTAGTTGTTCCATTGTAAGAAGAATGGTAGCTATGCTTATATTACTCTTTGTTTCATCCTTATCTCGAGGATAGAGGATACCAGCAAGATCGTGTCCATATCGGTATCCAGACCAGATGGTAGACCTGCACCCAGAAACAAACTTAACACAGCCCTTTATGGTCAGTGAAGACCTCAAAAACAAGCCCTTAGGACAGATGAGACACTTCCTTGGCACAGATCACTATGGCCAACTCTGCCAAGTCCAGCTGGGACCGTTTTATCCAGAAGGATGTTCAATGTGCGTAAGGCCATTGATAAGTCCATCTACTACTGGCTAAAGCAGCAGCTTAACCTTCATATTTCAATGTGTTTAACAGACAACAACTTTTTCTTTCCCACCTAATGCTGGTGTGTATACCATGTTCAATACTATACCATGTTTGTTTGCTTAAGCCAGAGGAGAACTGATCCCCAGACTTGAGTCTGGTTTCTCCTAAGGTTTCATTCTCCATTCTGTAACTCGATGGAGTTTGGGTTCCTTGTCACTGTTGCCTTCTGGTTTCCTTATTTGGAGTCTGAAAGTCACATAACCGCTATGCAGCTGAATCCCATCTTGAAAAATTGACATGGTTATCATACTTAACTGAAACAACACTAAGCTGACTACAGCTGACATTGCTGCCTTTTGTAGATGTGCTTATAGCCGAACTGAGATGTGAGTTTGATGAAATTCAGTGTTATTGATTTTACTGATTTTCAGAGGCGGACAGTAACTAAGTAAATTTACTCGAGTATTGTACTTAAGTACACTTTCTGAATATCTGTACTTTACTTGAGTATTATTATTTCTGGGAACTTATGACTTTAACTTCACTACATTTGAAAAGACAAATATTGTACTTTTCACTCCACTACATTTCTATCAAGATCCTCAAAGTAGAAAGTCGTTACTCTGTAGCAGCTTTGAAAGTCAGTGGGTGATTTTTTCTTCTCTAAAACGTAACTTTCTTTTTTTTCAGACAGTTTATCAGTAATCACTCTTGTAGGACTACATTAAAAATGGTCCTCGTTTCCTGTTTACACTTAAGGCCCTTGGGGTCAATATGACCCCAAACATTGAAAGAGTAACTGTGAAAAATATATACATTTAATTCTAAAAATAATAAAAATATAAAATAAAAAAAAATAAAAAAAAAAAAAAAAAAAAAAAAAAAAAAAAAAAAAAATTATACAATGTAATAATAACATAAATTAATATTAATATATAAATAAAATATAAAAAAATAAAAAACTAAACTTTATAAATAATAAATAATAATTAAGATATAATAAATTTCAAATAAACAAATTATAATATCTAATACTAAAAAAAAATAATATAAAAATTAATCTAATATTATAAAAATATCACATTATAATTAATAGATCACTAAAAAAAATATATTAAAAATATAAATAAAATAATAATAAAAAAAATAAATCAAATATGATAAATATAATTAAAATAAAAATTATAAGATATAATATATACAAATAATAACTAAATAAATATAAAAAAAATCATAAATAAAAAATATATTATTATATCTTATTTTTTTGTTTACTTCTCATCTATACATTAAAGCTGTGTTTTGGGAGATAAGTACTTTTGTACCTATCTACCACAAAACTCCTCAACTATTAGCTTGCATGTGAAATATTAATTTTTTATGAAAAAAAATCACTTAACGGATTACCTAAATTTGATTTAAGTTGCTTCTGGATATTGATATAGGTGTTAGGTGTAGAATTCTGCAATCTGCTGGTTAGAGAAAAAACCTAAAAGGATTAAGTTAGGACAAGAAAATTGTTTTGACCAGCAGAGGCATAGAGAAAGCCATTCGTTTATCTGGATGTGGCCAACGCTTCTATCACAATTTGTGATCATTGGTGAATTATGTTTATATAAACATTAGAAAAATACATTAAAAATAAAATATCTTTCAAATGGTATTAATTTTTGATGGTTTTTGATGCATTTTGAAAGTCTGTTTTAAAAAAAATGCACAGACATTTGACAGAACAAATGCCACATAAGGAACACTCTAACTAAGGACAAGACTTATGCCGGTCATTGCACGTTTTCAAACGCGTTTGAATGCGCCAGTGTTGTCATCACTGCGGGACTATCATGGGGTAGCATTCAGTTGCTGACTGTGTTCACATTGCACCCAGATGGATCGGAGACAAGGGGTTTCAAACCGCCATGACTCACAATAGGAAGACGACGACAGATGGGTCTAGTCCGCAAACTACGTTTCACAACCAACGAGAAGTGATAAGGAAATAACGCAGAACCCCGAAGTGCGTTCCAGAGTTCCCAGCGAGACTGTAATATTACAAACAAATGATGCCCGCCAAATTGTTCTGTGAGATGATTTCCGGGAACAAGGAGGAAAAAGAAAAAACTGATTATGCAGGAAAGGAGATACAGGGATGGGGTGTCTGCAAAGAGAGTTGAGGTAACATATTTTGACGAACCTGTTATGCTGATGTTGTGGGGTCAAGCAATGTTGTGCTGTTCTGTATGAGATAATTGTTCTATATCTATTAAAATAGGCAATTTTGGTCTAACTCCGCCACCGAACTTCCCCTCTGCCTGGTATCTTGGTCTTAATTGGCTGTAGGGTCTATCGCCCCGATGTAGTTTTCATTCAGTAATCATTGCACACAGCGTGTTGGTGAATGACGACAGCTCCAGCTATTGAGCAGCCAAATATTCGCAGGCGTTGGCCCGATTCACTCAGATGCGGACTCTGATAATAACCTGGTATTGTCACACTCGCTGGTGATACGAGCACAATTTGTCCTCCGATTCGGGGATTGTCTGCGATTTCGCAAAAACCTGCGCCGCAGTAAAAAATCGGGCTAAGATCGTGCAGGTGAACTCGGCTTAGGTCAATTGTAGTGCATATTATGCTTTAATGACCAAGTGTAAAAATTAAAATAAATAACTTTAGAAGGTGGAAGAAAGAAATTAAAACTGGTAAATAAACACACGCAATATGCCAGACGCACGTGATGTGAATGTCGAACCTGCATTAGGTCCATCAAACGTGTTCTGCAGTTGTGGCTGATTTAATTTGCAAATTTGATACAATGCGCGCTTGGCATCTACCTGTGTGTGTGTGTGTATGCGTTTTTGTTACAAATGAGGGCATAAATTTGTATAATGACAAAAGGTATGACATAGGTATTACAAGGAGAAGGTGATTTTCAGGACATTACCCCATGTCCCCAATTTTCAAAACGCTTATAAATCACACAAAATAGAGTGTATTGAAAATCTGAAATAGCAAAAAGTCTCCTGTGAGGGGTAGGTTTAGGGTAGGGTTGGTGCAGGGCAATAGAATATACGGTCTGTACAGCATAAAAACCATTACGCCTATGGGGCTGTCCCCACTTTTCACAAAAAAAAAAAACTGGTGTGTGGGTGGGTGTGGGGTGTGGCCACTAGTGTGTGCATTAGGTCTCACCCCTTTATATCTTTGTTCTGCATTTTTGGCTGATTTTATTTTGCCAATTTCTATTCAAATGCTCTCTGTGGCAGTCATACCTGCGTGTGTGTGTGCGTGTGTGTGTGTGTGAGTGAGTGAGCATGTCTTTTATACATTGCATTTGTTCTCTAGTACCAGGCCTTCATTTCTGTGTGGAAATTTTCAGATTTATGCCGGATTTATTTTTTTTGACAAATGAAAAAAAAAAATATAAATTTGTTCACATTCATTTCAATGTGGGGTCATATTGAACCCAAGGGACAGATTTGTAAAAAA